>JAQQPU010009687.1:18064-32062 GCA_029168905.1 Artemia sp. Kazakhstan ARC1039 | reverse complement strand
TTGTTCACGCAAGTCCGTGCTGTATAAGAAACGAATTTTGCAGCGTCATAGCCACACAGTTTTACGCAAACGGTACTACAATGAGGGAACAAGACATAACAAGGACGAATGGAGACCTCTCTACCCACTCGTCTTCTAATGTCTTCCCTATTTCTAGGCTTAGACGTTCTCACGGGGTTCCGGGTTTAACGGCTGAAATGCAGAGGTTCTTAGTCTCAGGATTTTTCCGTAATTGCAAGTCAACATTGGTGCCTCATTTTCGCCTTTCGAATAAGGTCATTAGATGCAGGGTTCCAAGCTTGCCCGCGTAGATTCCAGTTGATGCTTGGCAAAGAATATAAGCGTAATGAAGAACTGACATCAATATCTTTTTAGAAGGCTATTGTTTGAGCAAATCCTTCAGAACTAAATAAATAAATATGATATATTTATATCATTTAAAATAAAATAATTATAATCTGCACTAAGATAAAATATTTCATATAATTAGACGCTTCTGTACTGATAATTTCCTGTTTTGGATACTATCCATCTTAGTTAGGGCACGGGTCAAATTTTTTTTTTATAGAAAATTCGAGGGGACCTGAGTCAGTATAGGTAAGATATAACGTGACTGACTTGCGAAAATATGTCAAAAAATTAGAGCACAAGATATGTCATAGATAAACCAATGAAATTAAAGAACATTTTTGTCACAGAACTATAGAACAGTGATCTCTATGTTATTGTATACGTTATAGATATAAACTAATAAAATTAAATTTTTCGCCAAGGAGCTAAAGACATTAATGCCTTTGTTTCTCTTTGAAAGTAATGTTTAACACAGCTGTAGGACAGCATACGTCACAGATATTATATAATGAAATTAAAAAGCTTTTTTTTTCGCCTCAGAGCTATAAGAAAGTAAACTCTTTGTTTCTCTTTCAAAGCAATCTGATTCAAAAAACGAAAACTTAACTAGCTCACAGAAGTTTTTATTCAACCTTTAAGTATTGTTTTGACTGGCCCTGATTGGCATAAAAATACTAATTTCTTACACTTGAAGGACTGAGAAATATCCCTTCCTACGGTCGTTTACAAAAAAAATTACAAAAAACAATCATGGGCCTTGAGTTCCTCCCCAGGCTTCCCACAAGACGTGGTCCAACACCAGCTGTCGTCCTCAGTAGACCACGAGCTTCCTACCTTTGGTTATTTTCTATTCCCACCTTTCTCTCTGATCGCCAATGTTTTGAGATCACTTGTATTATTTTTTTTCATTAATATTGACTTGGTTAACTTTACTTGCACGCTGTTAAATTTATTATGGTGTTAAATTTGTTATCTTTGAAATTTGTCTTTACATTAGTTAGGGATACTTCCATCTGTCAGGTTTTTTAACCGTTCTACCTGACTGTGTCGTTATTTTCTCCTCTGTTTCTTGCGGTTTTTTCTTTTTCGGTTTGTCTAGCGAAATAAGGTCAAACTTTTTGTATTGTTTTTTCAAAAATTCTTGCCCTTTTAATTTCGTTTGTTTCCCGTGTGCGGCTGCTGAGGTCGGCCTTGATTTCCCTATTTCTTTAGCTACTATATGGTCTGATTCACCATCAGACTCTTCGGAACTAGTTTCCGACGAATCCGGATTGGAACTTTTAGAGGTGGCACTTTTTGTGGTATCACCTGCCCTTCCTTCGTAAATTTCTACTCCCCTGGAAGTAGAAGGTTTATTCCCTAAGTCCTCGTTTTGAGTCCTCAACTGGGGATATTTGAAAGATTCTTGAGAGCTTTGGGAGGAATCAATAGTTTTTGCGGGGTTCCTCATTGTTTGAATGCCATGTCCTCAGGGAGATGGGGCATTTTTTGCACTAGGGTTTCCCTCCATGAAGTCCATTGTTTAGGTTTGGCCTTGGATACAGTTATATCATGATATTGACCTTGCTGGTCATCCTTTGGAGTTTTATTCCCGGGCAATGTATTTTGACTCGTTTTTATGGGAAAATTTATTAAATCCATAGCTTCTCGCAGGTTAGTTTTAGTTAAATCTTTGGGAGGAGTTTTCTTTACAGTAATACCGGGGGTTTCTACAGCTCTGTTTAATTCTTCCTGTAAAGACAGGGGCCTTTCTATTGGTGTTGCAGGGGAAACCATATCGTCTGGAAATCTTTTGGGGGGACATGGGGTCGAAATTCTATCGGGGAAAAATTGGGTTTTTGAAGATATTGTATAATCTAAATCTCCCGCGCTCGCCGATGAATAACTTTTTGGACTTTTTGGCGTTCTTATTCTTACTGGTATTAGGGATTTTTTCTTTGGAATAACTAGATTTTCCATAGCTAAAAATTCTTCAAAATTTTCCTGATCACTGTCATTCTCAAAATAGTCTTGCTTGAAATTAAAGGGTTTTAGCTCTGCCAGTCTTGACCTAGGGGGCTCATTTTCCGAATCTGACGAATCAGTAGAAGAGGGATGTGATACCCATCTCTCTGGAAATTTGGCTCTTTTAATTCGGCTAACATGCGCCTTGTAAGTTCTTCCACTATCGGGGTTTTCCATTTTAAAGGTTTATTGATTATCGTACTTTTTGACTATTCTGTACGACCCAGAATATTTGTTGGAAAGTTTTTTTCCTTCCGTTTTTGCCTCGTCCTTTAGGTAAACGAAGTCTCCTACTTTGAAATCTATATTCCCCTTAACTTTGGGTTGGTTTCTTAGCTCTTGGTTCATTTTACATTTTTCCAGCTCTTGCCTAACTATTTTATAAGTTTTCCTCATCCTATTTATGAATTCTTGTTTATAATCTTCTGAGCTATTATAATACTGCCGAGATTCAATAACCTCATTATACGGGATTCTAAAATCTCGACCAAAAAGTAAATAAAATGGATTGTCTCTGGTTGTTTCGGAATAAGCAGTGTTGATTACGTTAGTTAAATAAGGTAAGAGTTTATCCCAGTCGCTCCTATTGTCTTTCGTATAAATACTTAGTACGTTCGAAAATATTTTATGCCTGTTTTCTATTTTGCCATTAGCTTGTGGATGGTACGGCGCTGTCACCATTTTCTCTATATTAAGGAAACTCATTAAATCTTTTGTTACTTTTGAAACGAAATTGCTCCCGTTGTCGCTCAAAATTTTATTAGGAATGCCAAATTGTAAAAATAATTTTGCTAATGCCTTACTTGTGGCATAAGCACCTTGATTTTTTAATGCTTTTGCAAAAGTAAATCCGGAAAAATGATCTATGACCGAAAGAATACAAGTATTACCTCTGCTAGAAACAGGCAAGCCTCCACTTGTACCGTATAGGTCAAATGAGATAATATCGAAGGGGTACTTTGCTACCGGGACCCTTCCCATTGGAGGATTTGGATAAGCTGGGGGGATTTTTCTCAAGTTACATGCTTCGCATGTACTTACAAATTCTTTAAGTTTTGTCAGTGCAGATTGTACGAAAAAGTATTGTTTTAATTTATGGAACGTTTTCATAACTCCTAAATGTCCACCTGTGTCCGAATGAAAATATTCAAATGCAGGCCCTATCAAGTTTTGTGGTAACACAGGTATTATCGAGGTTTGGTTTCTATTTGTCTCAGCAGTCACAATTCTACACAGTATTTCTTCATCAAGGTCGTAGTAAAAATTATCTATCTCTTTTCTAAGAGTTTTGAATTTATCCGGTAACGCCTTATCATTCACAAAATAATCAATTAGTGCTACACACATTTCGTCCTTTTTTTGCTGTCTTTTTATATTTTCCAAAGACAAGAGACAATAGTTAATCTTATTTTCTTTTACTGCGTCTTTGACTTTGTTTTTCTTACATCCATGATTGCTCTTAGCAATTATGGCGTCAACTTCATTTTCTTCAGCTTCCGACGGAATATTTTCTGGGTATCTACTTAAAAAGTCGCAAGCTGCGTTTTGTTTTCCCTTTAAATGTTCAAATTCATAATCTAGGTCTTGGATTTTCATAATCCATCTAGCTAGAATGCCCGTGGGGTTTTTAAATGTGCGCAGGTACTGCAAGCTTTTATGGTCTGATCGTAATATAAATTTTCTACCAATTAAATAATGTCTAAATTTGTCCAAGTGGTAGATAATAGATAACAATTCTAAGTTTGTGGCGGAATAACTACTTTCGCCTTTTGATAAAGTTTTACTTGAATAGCGTATAACTTTTTCTATTTTTTTAGGTGTTCCCTGTAGAGGGTTAGGGTTTTCTACCGGGATTATTTGAGAAACAATTGCGCCAATGCCTTTTGAACTAGCATCAGTGGTAACCACAAATTTTCCATTTTCGAAATCAGGGAGTGACAAAATTAGTTCAGAAGTGAGTGCCTTTTTGAGACGGTCTAGGGAAGTTTGAGCTTCCTGGGACCAGGTAACATTATGGGAGTTCCCTTTGGTTAATTCCGTGAGGGGTTTCGCAATTTGGGCATAATTGCGTACGAATTTTCTAAAGTAGCCAGTAAGGCCTAAAATTCCCCTTAATTCTTTCCTAGTTTTGGGGGGCTTGAGGTTTTCAACACATTTTATTTTATCAGGGTTTGGGGATATCTCTCCCTGGGTTACTACTACTCCTAAAAATTTAATTTTAGATTGAAATAAGTTTACTTTCTCAGGCCGGCATTTTAAATTGCCTTGTCTGAACCTCTCGAACACCTTAGCTAACGTTGCTAAGTGTTGTTCAGTGTTTTCCCCCATGCATATAATATCATCAACAAAATGAATTATATTCTTTAATCCTCTTAAAAGGTGCAATAGGGGTCTACTTAGCGCGCTTGAACTTATTTTAAGTCCAAATGGTACTCTCAAGTATTCATAAGAACCATATTTGGATGCTGAAAATGCAGTTTTATGGACATCCTTTTCGGCTATTTTCACTTGGTGGTAGCCTTGGGTAAGGTCCAAAGAGGTAAAAATTTTGTTTTTGCTTGAAATAGAGTCAAGAATTTCGTCTATTCTTGGTAGAGGAAATTTATCACTAACTTCTTGTTTGTTGAGAGCCCTATAGTCTACTACGAGTCTAAGATCTCCATTCTTTTTTGGTACTAAGATCACTGGTGCGCTATACGGACTTATACTTGGGCGTATAATTTCGTTTTTTTCTAATTCATGGATTTTATTTTTTAACCACTCTTTGTGCTTATATGGCACACGATATGGCTGTTTTACTACGGGATTACCAGTCGTTAAAATTGAATGTTCGTAAAATGGAATTAGCCCGATATCATCTTCAGATGCAGAAAATACATCCTTAAACTTCCATAGTAATTCGCATAATTTTTTCTTAAGTTCCATATCCGTAATATGATCCATATTAAATTTGTTTAAAAATTGCGATTTAGTCAAGGGGTATTCGTTATTTGAAGTTTTAATACCGTTAACTAGGTTTCTTTTAGAACTTTCCTATGTATTTAAATCATTTTCCGTTAAAACCTGGATTTGAACTAGACACGTCCCCTTTTTAATTGTAATTGTATCATTTTCATGGTTATTGGTTACCCAAATAAAACCTTCCCCTTTGTCATAAGATATAATCTGTTCCTCGCATAACAGATTTTCGGGTATTTCAGACGGTGTCGCAAACCATATTTCTGATTTGCTGATTACTGGTTCGATCAACTGTGATATTTGAATTTTTTGCATCGTTTTCGGAGGGATTTTTGTTTTCCTTATAGCAAATCCGTAATATTTCTCTTCATTTTCATTGTTTATTAGATTCATACTGGCGCTATGCTGCGCCATTGCGGCATCTTGTGGCGTCACGTTGGGTTTTACTATGTTTTTCCAAATTTCCACTATTTTCTTAATTTCATTTGATCTGTACTGTCGCATATCTCCTATTTTTATTTTCGCAGATTCAATACTGTTATTATTTAAATTTACTTCATTTCTGCAATATCTCTCAGGATAATTGAACAAATTTCCAATTATGCCATGTCTTTGCGAGACATGAGGTTCATAATACTTCGACATTATACCACTAGAAATTTTGTTTACTGTTATGTTGTCTTCGTAACCTCTGTTACAATTTCTTAAGGTAGAAATTTCTTCCCCTACCCTAGCTGGGTAGACAAGCTTCCCGTTGGCTACGTCTAATAGTATTCTATTAGATCTTAGAAAATTTGCCCCTATAAAGCTTCATATGGGAAATTATCACATATAATAAAATTTGTCATAAAGGTTCTATTGTCTCTTTTTACGTTTAGGCAAATTGACTCTTTTGCATTTGATTTATGACCTGTAACACTTGTTAAATTGGGATTATTAGGGTTCCTTTGTCGCCTAATGTGCAGAGGCAACATATTAAATACGCAAGAGTTTATGATATTTACAGTAGCTCCGCTGTCAACTAAGGCCGTAAAGTAAACGTTTTCTACACAAAAACCATTAAATATAGGTAACTTGTTAATAATATCACTACAAGAAGGCACTAATATTGTTTTGGACCTATTAAATATTCCTGGCACCCTCTGGGTCCAATTTATGTTTCTGAGGGGCCCGAAACGTTTCCCTGAGGATTTATTTCATGTGTTGGTACCCGTAATAGATATTCCGACGTATTAGGTTCCGTAGGCATATTTAAATGATTTACGTCTGTCTGTCTTCTCCATGTATCATTATGGTAACGTGGATGTCCCGTGTCAGTGCCGTTTGCTGGCGTTGACTGCCAATACCGTTGGCTTGCAAAATTTTCATTTCTCATCGGCAAATTTTCATGATTTCTATATTGCATTCTCGCATTATATTGGCCTTGGCGAGTATTTGGGTTTTCAAACCGGTAATTAATTTGCCTGTTGGGGGGAGGGTTATACGAATTTGGTTGGTACGCATTATAAGGTACTGATTGGCGCAATCCCCCCTGGCTATAGCCTATTGCACGACCGGTGCTAAAATTTGTTCTTCCGAACAAATGGTTGCCGTAATTTTGCGTATTACCGACAGCATTTCTTGGTATGGGATTGGGGACATAGTGGCACTCTCTCGCTATGTGGCCAACACTATTACAATTATAGTACCTTATTATCGTAGGGTTAATGGGCTGAAAACGTACTGTTTTCTGCCTAGCGGGTTCTTGCGTTTTGTTTCTTTGTGCCACTGGGGAGTTATCCCTTGAAAAGAAATTGGGGGAACCCTGATCGCCCTTGATGATTAGGTTCGCGTTTGAGTCGCCTAGGCTATTTATTTTTGCATTACTATGATTAGCAACCATTTTATCAACTTCGATTAATCGTTCTACCTCCTGAACTGCGAGATCCAGCGTCTGAATATTTTTGGATATTACTACTCTATATAGTTTTGGGGGTAGCCCTTGCAAAAAGGTATATAGTATGACTTTTTCATACAGTTGCCCAGAACCACTTCCGTATTTTGCTTCTACAGAAATGCGTATGTTATCAAGATATTCCCTTATATTCTGTGAAAAATCAAAGCTTACTACTCCGTGTTTTAATTTATTTATAGAACTGGTTTCTATAAATCTCTCTTTGAATGCTTTTAACAAGTCATCAACCGTATTTATTGGCAAGTTGGCGTTATTGCCTATGGTATGTTCGACCTGTTTTAGAAAAGTTAAGGCATGGCCTCTTAATCGTAGTAGGAGCATGTCTTTTAACGCTCCAACGTCTGTTTTTGTTAGTTGTACAAACTGGGTCAATTGGATATTAAATTCGTCAATATCTGACTGACCATTGTACTCTGGTATAGATTTTGCAATCTCTATATTTTTTGCGACTAACTTTTGCACTATTAATAACTCACTGAGTTCTTCCATTTTTTTGTGTTTATATCAACTTAAAATTTTTACTTAACCTATTTTGGGGTAGGCTATTATCTCCTATGAGATATAAGGGGTTTGCTGTCGTAGCCTAGCGGTTATAGGCCTAATCATTTTTCTTATATGTCTGTATCTTTCCAATAATTAAATTTAAATTACAAAGTTTAAATAGCCTAACTAGTTCACAGTTTTCCTCCAATTTCCGACACGCGCCATATGTAGCCATAAAAGATTTTTTGATGGGAGAAAATAGCATGCGAACTAATTAGCTATCACTAGGCTAGGCTAAATACAGACATATAAAATGGAATAAACAGAGATAAAAAGAGACAATAGATTTATTGACTTACATATTTAGATGCACAGCAACAGGTCACTTCAAATGACAATGATGGTGACCGGAATATAAGAATTTCGCCTGAATTCTCCCCAATCTGATATACTAATCGTTTCAAATCTGACTTAAGATTAAAATTAAAAAGCACATCTACCCCACTACCAAAACATAGGTTTTCAGTCCTGCGCCATGAGGACTGCTCGCCATTGGCCCACGTGACCCAAGGACGCGAATCCTCGTCCAATAATCTCTTTAAGATTTTTCAGATGATTCAGGAGCTCACACAGTTTGTTTTGCCATTTAAACTTCCTTAGAAATATCGTACTTAGCATTTTTTTGCTACTAATTATCTTAGCGAAATTCGAACGACTAGCGTCGTTGTTTGACTGAAGCTAGAATGCAATTTATCTTTTTGCTGATTAAGAATTTAGACTCTTGGAAGCGGTATTTGAACTCAATTAGGGGACGTTTAATTTCTGCCCGAATCATCTTTAGAAGGAAAGAATCCTGTATTTTAAATATATCACCTTTTACTCCTGGTACAATTTCCGCAAAGACTTCTGATCAATATTTTGATCAAAAGCCATTTTATAGCCATTTTGTTGAACGTAGTTGAAGGGTCCAGAAATTATGTTCTGACTATGACAACCCCCCACAGTCCTCAGGGCTAAGGTTGTAAGTTATGACCTGGGGGCATATAATGTTTTTTTTTTTATAGAATGCGTTGTCGTAAAAACTTCAAAAAGGGCTCATTCAATTGGAAATTGAGAGGGCTATTGCCCTTTTTAATAGTCAAATGTAATAGGAGAGAGAATCAGCCCCCCAATCCCATTATTTCCCCAAACATTTCTGATCAACACTTTGATATGGCCATTTTGTTCAACGTAGTCCAAAGGTCTGGAAATTATGTCTTTGAGGATAACAAATCCCCTCAGTCCACAGGGAAAGGGTTGTAAGTTATGCCTTGGGGACATATAAGGTTTCTATAGAAAGCGTGGTCATATAAGCTTCGGAGGGGGGCTCATTAAATTGGTTATCAGACGCTCTGGTGCTCTTTTTAAGAGTCAAAGTGATATGAGGGCCGTTAAAACACACACACGTCTTATTGTCCTGAAATGCATCTAATAGAAATTTTTAGATAGCCATTCTAGGCAAAATAGTCTGAATATCATATAACAAGATTTTTTGGGGTTGAAACAAACCCCAAAGATTAGGGGCAAGGGTTGTAATTTATCCCCAAGGGGCCATTTAAGGTTTTTATGGAAGGAATGGTTGTTTAAATTTAGAAGAGGATCAATCTTTCTCCCTGAAAAGACTATGTCCGTATAAAACGAACAAAAATTAATTAAAAAACTTTTCCACAAAATAAGTATTTCAAAAAAAAGGTAAAGAACTCCATTGAACTGAAAAATTTCGTTTAAATGTTTTCACTTTTATAGCTTTAAGAAATCAAAAATTAATTGAGATTTTAAGGAATAAATATGAGCATATGTATATTAAAATGGCAATGCACATTTTTTAAAGTAAATTCATTTGAATTTTTCAGTAAAGTACAAATTATATTCTGGCATTTAAAAAGCATAGGGTTTAGAACCCTACTCATATGATTTTCTGCTCGTTTTGAGTTTGACTCTGTTATTTATTTTAATTTGTTTTTGTTTTTGGTTTCATTTATTTATTGATACTGTCTGTGGTAGTTGTATGCTTGTTACATTTTTTGATTCTATTTTTTTTCATTCTTTGTTTAATGGAGTTCTTTACTTTTTTTTGAAAACCTTATTTTGTGGAGAAAGTTTTTTTAATTAATTAATTAAAAAAAAACTTTTCCATTAAATAAGTTTTTCAAGAAAAGTAAAGAACTCCATTAAACAAAAAATGAGCAAAAATAAAATCAAATAATCTACCCAGCGTGAAACTACCACAAATCAGCACCGATAAATAAATGAAACTCAAAACGAACAGATATCACAATAAATAACCGAGTCAAACTCAAAACGAGCAGAAATTAACATAATCTGGGTTCAAAACCCCTATGCCTTCCCAAGGCCAGGACATAATTTGCACTTTGCTGAAAAAATACAAATGAATGTGCATTGTCAGTTTAATATACATATACTGATATTTAGTAATCAAAATGTTAATTTTATTTGATTTATTAATGTTGTAAAAGTAAAAACATATATATTTTTTTCAGTAAAGTCCAAATTATGTTCTGGCCTTGGGAAGGCATAGAGGTTTTGAGCCCAACTTATATTTATTTCTGGTCGTTTTGAGTTTGACTCGGTTATTTATTGTAATTTCTGTTCATTTTGGGTTTCATTTATTTATCGATGCTGATTTGTGGTAGTTTCACGCTTGGTAGATTATTTGATTTTATTTTTGCTAATTTTTTGTTTAATGGAGTTCTTTACTTTTTTTTTTGAAAACTTATTTTGTGGAAAAAGTTTTTTTAATTAATTTCTGTTCGTTTTATATTGACATAGTCTTTTCAAGGAAAAAGAAAACTATACTTTAAATCTTTTTGTTTTTTAAGACTTTATAGTTTGGCCTGCTATTTGTATGCTGGAGAAAAATTTTCAGCAATTTTTAACAAAATACACCCTTTTAAAAATCCGGACATAAATAGTAGTGTTTAATTTAGTTTCATATATCCTCTAGTTGACCTGAAATGGAAAACTTGGTACTATTCGCAAAAAAACCTGTTTACTTTCTTTGATAGCTTGGATACACTTTCTTTTGAAAAAGGGCCCAAAGTCTTGCATTGGCGAAGTGCATGAGACTGAGTTAGACGGATAGTAAACCACAACAAGCAGTATTAGCGTTCATTTTCGGTGTTTCTACTTTAGTTTCTTCTTGAAAAGGCGTTTTATTTAAAACGAATAACAAATATTTAGAAAGCCTTGGTCTTCAAAGATTCTTGTTTATTTGTTTTAATTTTCCCCCGTGGTCTGAAGAGTAATCAAGCTAAGTTCTCTTTTTTAAGCTTTTTTGTCATGTTTCCCAAAGATTTGCAAAAGATAGTACACCACACAAGGAAGATCCTTTAGCTTATCTTATTTGGAATAGTAAAGAACGAACCACTAGGAAATAGGCAACGAAGCCAGTCAAATAGGATACTATACCCCAAAGAAGCAACTTCTCCAAAAATACCTATGCCATATTACCTTGTCAAAAGATAAGTGTGTTGAATCATCATGCATATGATGATTCCGTTTTTGTCGGAAATTGTATTTTATTTTAATATTTTCGGTTACTATGGGCTAGAGTTCGCTCTTTACTATATAGATAACGAGCTGCTACAACAGTATTTACACTGAGGTTGGAGGAAATGGTGCTGAGGGATTGGAAGAATTGTCGGTACTAATAATTTTTTTTCACAGTCATGGAAGTTACTCACAGAAGTAACAACACAGTTCTATCAACACAGCACTATTTGTAACAACACAATTCTAATTAATACACCACTGTCACTACGATAAATACATTACACATAGAAATAAGCCTATGACTAAGACTAATTTGTCCGTGTAAACTTGAATTTTGACGCTGCCTTGTATGCATTTTTACATCACTTATGGTTCGAATCTATGTATATGACGCCATTCATCATCTCGTACAAAAAAATACAGTTTTTGCCAAAAAATTAATTTTCTTTTAAATATTATGTTTTTTGTTAATTACAAAAGCAAGTAGATGTATCAACTTCCGGTATTTCCATATTAGCCAGTACATACTCGAGAAGTTGGTTGAATGTAAGATCTAAGAAAACCGGTTTCATAGCCACAAAGACCAATGACAGGTGACAGAATGTATTGGACTTATAATTTGGGTTATGTATTTGTATATTAGGGAAGGGGTAAGATTAGGTTACTTCACTCCACCCCTAATCCGCAGATATATAGCCTATTTATATTATTATACAGACTAAAGTATTATATTTTCATCATATTTTGGCATATTTCATTAAGATTAACCTAACTTTACTTCTCGAGTGTGTACTGGCTATTACGGAAGTACCCAACCTCCTTTAAAATGAGCCCATTAACAGATCGCTATGATGGTCCAGTGCCCCACTATCTGCGGAGAAGAAAAAAAGGAAAATAGATGCTTCCCATGCAAAAAAAAGTTTTCGTGTTGTTCAAGCCAATGGATTTCCCTTGTTGTTCAAGTCAAGGGTCAAAAGTTCCTGCGATAAGGTTTTCGGCCAAGAAGATTGCAATGCTATACTTTTCATTCGACCCAACACCATTTTCAGGAACTTTCCGACTTATTATTTTGTTTACTATGAGCTGCGTTCGTCTTTTAGTAGATTGCAGCTACCGCTACAACAATTGTAAGAGTTCAGGTCATTCCAGAAATGGACTGCAGTTATTCCTTGCGCTTGGCGACACAAACACTCCCTGAAGTTCATTTCTTAAATTGTTGCTTTTAAATTTCCGGCCGAATTGTTTAATTTCCGCGAACTGTTAACACACAGTTTTTTTTAGCTAACAATTCCGTTTTTGCCTTACTATATAAAAAAAAGAAATCTGTTGGCTAATAATTGGATGGCAGATAAAAATCTTTTGTTCAAGTGTTGGGGAAGATGGGATTTGGACGCAAAATTTTGGAATGACTTTAAGCAGCACACCGAATAGTATTATGGTACTTGTCTGTTAAACGGAACACACTCTAGAATTATGCTGTGTATGATCTGACAAAACCCAGTTTCCCTTCCTGAATCGGTTATGATTTGCTTATTTTGAGTGAGAAAACTACGATGTATGTATATTTTTATTAAATATTTAATATATAGAGGTGGTTAGGGTTTATGTAGGGTTAGATATTTAATATAATGCGTTCTGCCCGGCTTGCTTTTCACAATTCTTTGTCGTAGTTTCCATAATTTTGTTTCTAAAATATATTATCATCATGTTTTGGTATATTTTGTTAGGATTAACCCAACTTCACTTATTGAGTGCGTTCAATTTAACAAGTACCAGTATTTATGCCATTTATAAAAAAAATCACCATATTAATATATATATTCTACTTTCTGTAACAGAGGACAGATACCAATGCTGGGACTTCATTTTCTCAATTTACCGTAAAAATCACATGTTATAACAAGTCCTCGGTAGTATAGTGGTCAGTATCCCCGCCTGTCACGCGGGAGACCGGGGTTCGATTCCCCGCCGGGGAGGATTTTTTAGACTATATAAATTGTTTTTTATATTTTTTGATTTTTGTAGATTTTTATCCTCACAGTTTAGACAGTAACGTCCTCATATTTAAATATAATTTATACATGTGATCCAACAAAATTTTACTGATTCTTTTTTTTTTTTTTTTCAGAAAGAGGATTTCGATTTGTCAAACAAAAGATTATCTCTATCACTTATTAAAATGGTAATATTATGAAGGATTAACATCTAAGCATTATAAACCACCTAAGACCCTCCATCAACCCCCCCCACCCCAAAAACAGTGTCTTATGTAGCTCGTCTAAATCTACAAAACACAATTGTCACGGCAGCGATTTTCCTAGTTTTGCAGATTGGGAACTACAAAACTCTAGTCAAGGATTTTAGACAAATCGATTTGTTGTAGAAACTAGCAAAAAATAGCAAAACTGCGAGGCTAGATCTATTTTGTTACTTAAAGGGGTATGTAGATATTTTCATTCCAGTTGAAGTGAGCCTTCTTCCGAAATTTAATAGCCACTTTTTTTATAAGATCACTCTTGGGATCAGTTTGCAGTTCTTGCTGCAAGCATGAATAAGGGAAAACAAAGGAGACATGTCAGTGTTACCTTCATACTGCCCAAGCCAAAATGTAGTTTCTCTTGTTTTTTTTAATGTGCTTTCAATTTCAACCGGACGTTACTTTAAGGGGGTCTGTCTCTGATATAAATTCTAAAAAA
>JAQQPU010009686.1:0-32066 GCA_029168905.1 Artemia sp. Kazakhstan ARC1039 | reverse complement strand
CATATCATCCTTCCCATTCTTAACGATGTCCTCATCGTTGTGTCACCCTACTCCTTCTACTCTTTTAAATTTTGATCTCGCTTCCCCCCTTTTTTTGACTTGGTATTTGTTGCTTTAATTAACTTAGCCTTGGTAAGATATATATATTTTTTTTTTCATGTTCCCGATTATTCTACTAGACTACATGTATTAAAACATCACCTTAAAGTCCACCACCTATACGCTCTATTTGACGAAATGGTCAAAGAGTTTCTATTGACTAACACATTTGATTATATGATTATGTAATAATTATTGTTCCCTCAACCTGATACTAGAATTCCTTCACCTGATATGCTAATAATTCTACATAGTTCTAACTAACTAAGCACTGCCTTTGCGACTATTTTATCACTTAAAATGGTACATATTTGCTTTTTCTCTAAACTTGACTATACTTCCACCTGACACTATAATGATACGATACGTAATTGATTCTAATTGGTTCTACATGGTTCTAACTAATCGAGTTCTGCTTTTGCGACTATTCTATCACTTAAAATGGTACGTATTTATTTTCTTTCTCTAAACTTGACTATACTTCCACCTGACACTACAATGATACGATACGTAACTGATATCAAGGCACTAATGTATATATAAGATAAATGATTGGAAATATAAAGTTTCACAATATAATTTTTTAAACTTTATGTATGATTGCAACATTGGGAAAATGTAATTTACACTTATTTTCAACTGATTATGAAAAGTTGTTCAGTATTCACTAAAGTTATAGTTAGATACATAAGATTCACACTTACTTCATCATTCTACGTGTCTATAATACTCACATACGTTGTCACTTTACTTGGCGCTTCCGTTTAATTAATCACTGGGTTGGCTAATTGTTTATGGTTTGTTTTCGTGGTGTTTTACTTTTTGCTACTTGTTCCTTGGGATAATTGTTTACATTTTTCATAAGTATGACCACTTGCACAAAATTGTCCGTGTGTGGTTCGTTACTTCAAACACGAGGGGTTGATGTTACAGAGTTGTTGAAATGTTTATAGATACGTAACTCTGGAGAATTGATTACATGAAATTCTTATCTTGATCGCTGGGCTGGGTGTTTCTTCTCGGGCACTATTATCCTCGGGAAAATCTAATACTCGTACAGTTTGTGTTTCTCGTAAATTGTTCACGTTTAGTCCCTCTTTCATTTGGACTATGGGCTGTGTTACAGCATTTAACGTTAACTATGGTTGAATAAAAATTTGATCCTGGTTCTGGCTGGGTATCCTTTCTTGGACACTTATATTCTCGGGAAAATCTTATACTCTTACAGTCTTTGTTTCCCATAAATTGTTCACGTTTAGTCCTTCTTTTATTTGAACGATGGGCTATGTTTCAACATTTAACGTTAACTATGGTTGAATCAAAATTCGATCCTGGCTCTATGTTTGACGTATTGTCTTTGATTTTTGGTTTAAATGATACATCATCATTGAGGATTAAAATGATGGGGATTAAAACACCAATGAATGGTTGGTCCTCATCTCTTAATACTTTATTTTGGGAAAAGTTTAGCACGTACAGCTTATATTTCCCACAAAATTGATTATGTGTTGATTTTCTTCTCATGGAGGATGGTTCGGTTTTGCGACGTCTAACGCCGATTGGAATATGTTCAAAACTTAACCTTGGCCTCTTGGTTTAACATATTGTCTTTGATCTGAGGCTTAAGATATACCATTTTTGAGGAATTGGCTCCAAGGTTATTCTTGGTGTTATAAACATTAGATCTTTAGGACTTTGCCGTCTAAGGATAGTTATTTGACGGATATTTATGTAGTTTTACGACATGACTGGTCGGGGTGGATCATTTCATATATGAATACTTATATATGGAGTTCTTGATTCGCCGATAGTGGTTGGTGTAGTGTTACCTGATACTAGGCTTGGATGACTTGGATTTTCATACTGAGTCGAAATCAGATTGAATGGATTCATTTTCCCTTGGAAGCGAGTGGAGCCACAAGGACAAGATAATTTCGAGAAATACTAGCATAAAGAGAATAAAATAAGAAGATGATGCATTTATTGCTCACAGAACTGAAACAGAGCTCGGTATATCAAAATATTTGCAGTAAATGGCACTAAGTTAACACTGGTCACTGGTTCAATACTATTGTTCTGAACTGACAATCGACTAACTAGATAAGACTCATTCCCAAATAAGACTGTCATAAGATTCCAAAGTTAAGACTCACACAATAAGACTGCTCCAAAAAGACTGCAAATTAAGACTCCAAATTAAGACTGACTTTAGACTGACTCCTAATTGCTAAGTTCGAAAATACTATACTCCCAGATTTTTGCCGAAGGTTACATACGGGCGTTACCAAAGAGTGCACTATATTAATCCTATTGGTTCAAATTTCTTGTCTTTTATTATTATTGGGCAGTGCTGTCCCAATCAGCTACTCGATTTTAATTACTTTTACTAAGATTTATGACTCTTTGAAACTTCACTTTGGAATTCTTCCTAGCGTGATACAATTTTTTACTTGATACAAAGTTTAACATTGTATTTCATTATATTTAATTTATACAATTTTTGACACATTTTATGCAAATTTCAAACCTAAGATTTATTGTTGCAATTGTAATACAATGTTTCGCTACTTTTTAAATTTGACAATTAATTGTTACTTAAATTATTTGGGTTTATATTCTGGGCATTTTTACTTGGAAAATTTTGGGGTATTGGAAATTGATTCCATTACAGTTTAATTTTAGTTAAGAATTTGATGTTTCACCTTTGAGTTTCAGTTAGAGTTCTAGTTTAGTTTACTTTTAGTTAAGAGTTTAGTGTTTTACCTTAGAGTCTTAGCATGGAGTTTTAGTTAGAGTTCTAGTTTAGTTTAGTCTAAGTTAAGAGTTTAGAATTTTAGCTTAGAGTCTTAGCTTAGAGTTTTTGTTAGAGTTCTAGTTTATTTTAGTTTTAGTTAAGAGTTTAGAGTTTTTGGCTTAGAGTCTTTTGCTTAGAGTTTTTGTTGAAGTTCTAGTTTAGTTTAGGTTTAGTTGAGTTTAGTGTTTTTAGCTTAGAGTCATAGCTTAGAGTTTTTGTTAGAGTTCTAGTTTAGAGCCTTAGCTTAGAGTTTATGTTGAAGTTCTAGTATATTTTAGTTTTAGTTTAGAGTTTTAGCTTAGAGTCTTAGCTTAGAGTTTTTGTTAGAGTTGAAGTTTAGTTTAGTTTTAGTTAAGAGTTTAGAGTTTTTTTTGTTAGAGTTCTAGTTTAGTTTAATTTTAGTTAAGAGTTTGATGTTTTACCTTTGAGTTTCAGTTAGAGTTCTAGTTTAGTTTAGTTTTAGTTAAGAGTTTGGTGTTTTACCTTAGAGTTATAGCTTAGAGTTTTAGTTAGAGTTCTAGTTTAGTTTAGTTTTAGTTAAGAGTTTAGAATTTTAGCTTAGAGTCTTAGCTTAGAGTTTTTGTTAGAGTTCTAGTTTAGCTTAGTTTTAGTTAAGAGTTTAGAGTTTTTAGCTTAGAGTCTTATCTTAGAGTTTTTGTTGAAGCTCTAGTTTAGTTTTAGTTAAGAGTTTATAATTTTAGCTTAGAGTCTTAGCTTAGAGTTTTTGTTAGAGTTTTAGTTTAGTTTAGTTTTAGTTAAGAGTTTTGAGTTTTACCTTAAAGTCTTAGATTAGAGTTTTAGTTAGGGTTGAAGTTTCGTTTAGTTTAGTTATAGTTAAGAGTTTATAGTTTTAGCTTAGAGTCTTAGCTTAGAGTTTTAGTTAGAGTTATTGTTTATTTTAGTTTTACTTAAGAGTTATAGCTTAGAGGTTTAGCCTAAAAACTTAGCTTAGAGATTTAGTTAGAGTTGAAGTTTAGTCCAAACTAGCATAACCACAAAATTACACAATATTGCATAGTAATACCAAAACCATAGGTTAGATTAGGTTAGGTTAGGTTAGAGGTTAGGTTTCTCCACGTTTAAGTTAGGTTAGATTAGGTTAGCTTATCATGAGCGCTCATGATAAGCTAACCTAAGACTGAGACTGAGACTAAACTAAACTAGAACTCTAATTAAAACTCCAAGTCTAAGCTAAAACTCTAAACTAAACTAGAACTGCAACAAAAAACTCTAAACTAAGACTCTAAGCCAAAAACTCTATACTCTTAACTAAAACTAAACTAAACTAGAACTCTAAAAAAACCCTAAGATAAGACTCTATGGTAAAACTCTAAACTCTTAACTAAAATTAAACTAAACTAAAAGTCTAAGCTAAGAATCTAAGCTAAAAACTCTAAACTCTTAACTATAACTAAACTAAACTAGAACTCTAACAAAAACTCTAAGCTAAGACTCTATGCTAAAAAACTCTAAACTCTTTACTAAAACTAAACTAAACTAAAACTCTAAGCTAAGACTCTAAGCTAAAACTCTAAACTCTTAACTATTACTAAACTAAACTTCAACTCTAACAAAAACTCTAAGCTAAGACTCTAAGCTAAAATTCTAAACTCTTAACTAAAACTAAACTAAACTTCAACTTTAACAAAAACTCTAAGCTAAGACTCTAAGCTAAAACTCTAAACTCTTAACTATTGCTAAACTAAATTAGAACTTCGACAAAAACTATGCTAAGACTCTAAGCTAAAAACTCTAAACTCTTAACTAAAACTAAACTAAACTAAGACTCTAACAAAAACTCTAAGCTAAGACTCTAAGCTAAAATTCTAAACTCATAACTGAAACTAAACTAAACTAGAACTCTAACTAAAAGTCTAAGCTATGACTCTAAGGTAAAACACCAAACTCTTAACTAAAACTAAACTAAACTAGAACTTTAACAAAAAGTCTAAGCTAAGACTCTAGGCTAAAAACTTCAAACTCTTAACTAAAACTAAACTAAACTAAAACTCTAAGCTAAGTCTCTAAGGTAAAACTCCAAACTCTTAACTATATCTAAACTAAACTAGAACTCTAACAAAAACTCTAAGCTAAGACTCTAAGCTAAAACTCTAAACTCCTAACTATTACTAAACTAAACTTCGACTCTAACAAAAACTATAAGCTAAGACTCTAAGCTAAAACTCTAAACTATTAACTAAAACTAAACTAAACTAAAACTTCAACAAAAACTCTAAGCTAAGACTCTAAGCTAAAAACTCTAAACTCTTAACTAAAACTAAACTAAACTAGAACTCTAGCAAAAACTCTAAGCTAAGACTCTAAGCTAAAAAACTCTAAACTCTTAACTAAAACTAAACTAAACTAAAACTCTATGCTAAGTCTCTAAGGTAAAACTCCAAACTCTTAGCTATATGTAAACTAAACTAGAACTCAAAACTAAAATAAACTAGAACTCTAAAAAAAACTCTAAACTAAGACTCTAAGCTAAAATTCTAAACTCTTAACTAAAACTAAACAAAACTAGAACTCTAACTAAAACTCTAAGCTAAGACTCTAAGCTAAAAAACTCTAAACTCTAAACTAAAAGTAAACTAGACTAGAACTCTAACTGAAACTCAAAGGTAAAACATCAAATTCTTAACTAAAATTAAACTAAACTTCAACTCTAACAAAAACTCTAAGCTAAGACTCTAAGCTAAAACTCTAAACTATTAACTAAAACTAAACTAAACTAGAACTTCAACAAAAACTCTAAGCTAAAAACTCTAAACTCTTAACTAAAACTTAACCAAACTATAACTTTAAGTAAAACTCTAAGCTATGACTCTAAGCTAAAACTCTAAATTCTGAACTGTAACTAAAACTAAACTAAACTAGAACTCTAATTAAAACTCTAAGCTAAGACTTTATGGTAAACTCTAAACTCTTAACTAAAGCTAAACTAAACTAGAACTCTAACTGAAACTCAAAGGTAAAAAATCAAACTCGTAACTAAAATTAAACTAAACTAGAACTCTAACAAAAAAAACTCTAAACTCTTAACTAAAACTAAACTAAACTTCAACTCTAACAAAAACTCTAAGCTAAGACTCTAAGCTAAAACTCTAAACTAAAACTAAAATATACTAGAACTTCAACATAAACTCTAAGCTAAGGCTCTAAGCTAAAAACACTAAATTCTTAACTAAAACTAAAATAAACTAGAACTCTAACAAAAACTCTAAGCTGAGACTCTAAGCTAAAACTGTAAACTCTTAAGAAAAACTAAACTAAACTAGAACTCTAAGCTAAGACTCTAAGGTAAAACACCAAACTCTTAACTAAAACTAAACTAAACTAGAACTCTAACTGAAACTCAAAGGTAAAACATCAAACTCTTAACTAAAATTAAACTAAACTAGAACTCTAACAAAAACTCTAAGCTAAGACTCTAAGCTAAAACTCGAAACTCTTAACTACAACTTAGCCAAACTAAAACTTTAAGTAAAACTCTAAGCTAAGACTCTAAGCTAAAACTCTAAATTCTTAACTGTAACTAAACTAAACTTCAAATCTAACTAAAACTCTAAGCTAAGACTCTAAGGTAAAACTCTAAACTCTTAACTAAAACTAAACTAAACAAGAACTCTAACAAAAACTCTGAGCTAAGACTCTAAGCTAAAACTCGAAACTCTTAACTAAAACTTAACCAAACTACAACTTTAAGTAAAATTATAAGCTATGACTCTAAGCTTAAACTCTAAATTCTGAACTGTAACTAAACTAAACTAACTTAGAACTCTGAATAAAACTCTAAGCTACCACTCTAAGCTAAAAACTCTAAACTCTTAACTAAAACAAAACTAAACTAGAACTCTAACAAAAACTCTAAGCTAAGACTCTAAGCTAAAAAAACTCTAAACTTTTAACTAAAACTAAACCAAACTAAAACTTTAAGCTAAGACTCTAAGCTAAAAACTCTAAACTCTTAACTAAAACTAAACTAAACTAGAACTCTAACAAAAACTCTAAGCTAAGAGTCTAAGCTAAAAAAAAACCTCTAAACTTTTAACTAAAACTAAACCAAACTAAAACTTTAAGCTAAGACTCTAAGCTAAAAACTCTAAACTCTTACCTATAACTAAGTTTTGGGTGAAAAGAATGGGTACTTCAATTTGTAAAATGGGTTTAGGACGGTCACTAAGAAATGAACTTGTTCTGAAATGCCTTTTGAAAATTATTGCTTGGTGTTGGGCATTCAAAAAGCTGTAAAGTAAAGTTGTGGGTGAAAAGGATGGGCACTTCAATTTGTAAAATGGGTTTAGGAGGGACATTAAGAAAAGAAGTTGTTCTGAAATGCCATTGAAAAGTATTGCTTGGTGTTGGAGCATTCAAAAATCAGTATAGTAAAGTTGTGGGTGAAAAGGATGGGTACTTCAACTTGTAAAATGGGTTTAGGATGGACATTAAGAAAATAACTTGTTCTGAAAAGATATAATAAAGCCATAAAAAAGTATTAAAAATGGGGGCTCAGGGGCCTTTGGGGCGCCGGGGGTCCTTTGGGGGTCTGGGGGCCCTTTAGGGCCGGATGGCTCTTTGGGAGCCCTGTGGACCTTTGGGGACTGGGGGAGGGCCTTTGGGGGCCCGGGGAGGGCATTTGGGGGTCTGGGGAGGGCCTTTGGGGGTCTGGGGGCACTTGAGGACCGATTGGCCCTTGGGAGCCCGGTGGACCTTTGGGGACCGGGTGAGGGCCTTTGGGGGTCCGGGGGGCCCTTTGGGAGCCTGGTGGTCTATTGGGAGCCCGGTGGAC
The DNA here is from genome assembly GCA_029168905.1 of Artemia sp. Kazakhstan ARC1039. Taxonomy (NCBI): domain Eukaryota; kingdom Metazoa; phylum Arthropoda; class Branchiopoda; order Anostraca; family Artemiidae; genus Artemia; species Artemia sp. Kazakhstan ARC1039. Next base: position 24,381 of record JAQQPU010009686.1, on the reverse strand, counting down.
CTTTGGGGACCGGGGGGCTTCCTTTGGGGTTGGGGTGGTGTATGAGGAGCCTTTGGGGTTGGGGTAGAGGACCTCACGACACTGTTAAAATACAACTTGTGTATTATAACGACCACAGAGTTTTACCCTCAAATTCTCTTCTAAAATCATCTTTTAAATCATCTTTTAAAAAGGGTCTAACTGTTTCGCCGAAATAATTCCCCGAGATGTCTAAAACGGTTTCGCCCAAATAACCCCTAAACGTAATTTCAGCGAGTTCCTTTTGTTTTGGCATCTCTGCGCTGTCACATTTGAAATTACAAAGAAACCTTTTCGCGCGCTAATCACTTCATCGCTAAGATCAAAACATTCGCTCGGAAACGATTTTCTTTAGAAACAACAAATTAATTCCCCTTTCGTGAATCAATAATTCCCCTTAAAAACAACAAATTAATTCCCCTTACATGTCAATCAATCAATCATGACATCATCTGTCATGTGTGATCTAAACTTTGCCTCGGAAACAATTCTGGTTGAACTCCACAGACATTAAGTAACTTGACGTCAGCTGTCAGACATTAATTAACTTCCCCGGAAACAATTTGATTAATGACTGACAGCACAGGTGATATTAGACTCAATAATCCATGAAAGTGACAAAAATACTGTTTTTCCATTCTCACTGTCAAAAACCATAAAACAGACATAAATGTGAGAAAGTTCCTGTTTTTTCATTCTCACTGACAAAAACCATAAAAACATCCATAAAAATGAGAAAATTCCTGTTTTTCAAATTCTCACTGACAAAAATCATAAAACAGACATAATTTGATGTTGACATCCATGAAAAACATCAAATAAATTGACCAACACACATAACCGTCCAAGAAAACATCCATCAAAGTGAGAAAATTCCTGTTTTTTCAAGTGAGAAAAATCTTGTTTTTTTATTCTCAGTGAGAAAACCATAAACCACGTGGTTCTGTCAAGATCAATAGGGGCATCTCTACTTATAGTTTAGAGTTACAAAAAAAGATTTCTAATTGATAGCGAGCAATAACTTTAGGGAGGGAATTCAGTTAAAAAAGGACATTTATCGGATAATGAGGGCCAGGGACTCATCACACTTCTGTAGCTTTAGAGTGCCAAAATTTTCTAACTTTCCGTGAGCCGTCAAATAAATATCGACTTCCTCTCAATGCGAAAAGGTACAAGTTTCTGTTCTTTACAGATCTATTCTCATTGCGGGTAGAATTGTTAAGTGAATCGCCATTGTTTCTCAAATTTAAAAATAATTTATAATAGATGGTTCTTGCAGCTTACCGTAGCGGGCTATTCTAATGAATTTTAAATCATTAGGTGTTTTCCACTCCTGTCTTCAATTAATTTTTTTCTTCTTCTTTCTTTTTTTGAGAAGTATGCATTTTCTTCTTTTTCGCGGTAAAATAGCCATATTGAGCTCAACCCACAGTTTATATAATTAACAGTATGATCTTTCTCTATCTCAGCCATTATAAAAACCCGGACCGAGTTGCGAGTGCTCCAGAGAACGTATAAACATAAGCGGCATTAGATCTTTTCACGGGTAGACAAAGAATTATCACCTACGGAACAAGTACTGACAAAACCACTTGGCCGGCTCACCAATAAGTGGACAATAAGTGCACAAATAAGTGGGAGGAGCTTTTTGTTCGCACCGAGAATGAAGAGCCAGAAATCATCTGCTGTATACTTACTGGATAATTATATAAACTGTGGTTCAACCTCTGTGTCTACCTTTGCTAAAAGTTGGCGTCTTGTGTAATTTTTTTGTTCATTAAAAAGTTTAAGCTGAATACAAGAAAAACTGAATAAATCCCACTATTATAATTTCCATATACTATTTAGAAAATCACAAAAGGCCAGAACAAAAAATACAAACTTGAAAATGACTATAGACTGAATCTCCATTTATGAATACTTTTTTTGAATCTTTTGATTTTGTTTAAGTTTTTGCTTTTTGTTGAGGAAGCTCCCTAGGGGTAGGGATGAGATTTTCTTCTAAGACAGCTAATTTCTATTTTACTAGCTTTATTTTACCTTGGTTATAATTGCAATATATTCCTTGTCATCTACAATCAGCGTTGTCATCAAAATATTCACATTTTGTTTTACTTTCGTAGGGTGACACTGGAGGACCCTTGTACATGGGAACCTCCCAAAAGCTTGTTGGAATTGTTTCTTGGAGTGCTGGTTGTGCATATCCTGGGTATCCTGGTGTTTATACTCAAGTATCTCAGTACGTCCAATGGCTTGAAAATAATTCAAAGTAAAACTTGTGCTTTTACTTTAAATTACAGTTTACATTTAATTTCTCTATTTTGTGAAAATTTATGCTTTATGTTTATAAATCTTTTTGTGAAATATTATTAAATTTGTTCCGTGAATCAATAATAGACCAAGAATGTAGTAATTCAATAAAAATGTTCTTAATTGATTATAGTATCGTACTATTAATCCGAAAACCTGTATTACAAAAAAAATGAGCACAGATAAAAAAAGAGAAAAAAACAACATATCTCATGATCAGTGTTCCTTTTCTTTCCTTATCACTTCATATGGAAGGGGAGGTTGAAAAGACTGCGAATAGGGTTCATTCTATTTTAAATTAAAAGTTCTAGAGCTCTTTTTAGTAGCCAAAAATGTCCAAAGTCCGTAAGTCCAGTCCAAAGACCAAAGTCCAGTAAGTCCTGAGAAGGGGGTCAATTTCACAAGTGACTTTAGGGATGAAGCTGAAAATCTTAGGCAATGATGAGGAAAGGAAGGGTAAGGGTGGGGCAAGAATCTTCAATTTTTGTGTTAGGCGTACAGGAGGCTCAATTTTTTTTTCATGCAAACCAAAATAGTTTGCATTATAAGCTCCTATGGGAGTTGAATATACTTTAGTAGTTTATACCAGGAATTTTAGTTCCAAAACCTGCCGCTTGGGGGCTTTCATATCATGAGTGTCGATAGTGTCTACGAAAGTCTTTTTTAGCTATTTCAAAGGGGTACTATATGCTATTTTTCTTGTAGCTATGGGAAAATTGAACATATTACGTGGTAAATTCTTATTTTTGTGGGTAATATGAACAGACTGTTATTCCAGTTTACTTCGTACAGAAATTTTAAAATAGCTTTTCAGCCAATCTTTATCCCTAAGAGAGGCTAATTCAAAGAGATGCTTTGATCAATCAGCCTAGGAGACTGTTATAGGTGTATCATATTACCGGCCTCTTGCCGATTTGCCTGGTTTAAACAAGGGCAAGTTTAACCCAGTCTATCTTCCTATTGTTTCCAAAACGCAACATCCTGCAAGCATACAGTACTGAAATGTTTTCTCTTAATTTTCTGGCGTAAAAATTACAATTTTACCATTGAGAAATTTAAAAGGTCAACACGTGCTAAGAGCATATAATTAATTTTAAATAGGTTCTTTTTTCCGAATGTGAGAAGTACCCCTTCCATTGATTGTGCAACATGCCCTCCCAAGCTTCTGCAACATGCCCTCCCTTTTCCATTGAATTTCTACAACATACCCTCTGACGTCACGCAGCACACCTGTTTCTAGGCAAAATTCCCACCCAGGCGAGATTAGGCATGTCCGTGCAAGATTCGTCATGTATAGCCAAGTATTCAAGGACAAACCCTCTTCCCTGTTACGAGAGAAAATTGTGTTACTATGGAAAATTGTGTTACTAGGCAAAATCGTGTCTAGACACGTTCCCAGGTGGCTTAACTCCAAAGTGGTTGAAATCCCCTGGGACGCCTTTCTAGACATACCTCCAGCTAGAAAAACTCCCCGCGTTGTTACTAGACAAAATTCCCAGGCAGCTGAAATCCCCTACGATGTTTCTCCAGACACATCTCCCAGCTAGCCAAATTCCCACATGTCACCCGCAAAGCTTTTCTATAAAAAGCCAAGGACAACTTTCCTCACCAAAATATGCTATATATAGACCGGGGTAAAGACATTTCCTTATCAGTCTCTTTTTAAAAAGTTGACAAGTACACAAGTATCTGAAACAATGGATAATACCTATGAGCAAGTAAGTACCTTTGTCTCTCTACCCGTCCCCCTCCCCACAAAAAAAAATTAAACTTAACTTTGTTTCAAAATATACTTTTATTTTCACTACGTAAATCACCCCCCTCCTCCTACTATTCATTACTATTTAATTCGTTCGAAAAAGAATTATTTTACCCAAAAAGTATCTTTTCTCATCATGCCTTTAAAACCTCAATATTCATCCTAATCTTTTCGTGTGCGCATTGTCTAGATTAACAAAAACATATGCGTGAATTTAGGCAGAACCCTCTGGAAAGGGGTGTCTGGAAATCAAGGAAGGGTTCTTATCAAGCTTATGGTATTGGATAATTCTAGACGGGCTGAAAAAGGGACGAATTGTTTGCAAAATTAATGCGTAATAGAGACATTTTAGGACATAGAAATTATGTAAAAGGCGGGGGGATGCTAACAGCCCTTTAGAGAGCACATTTTTAGGTACATCTTGAAATAGCTTGGCAGAAAACAAGAGCCATTATTATTTTTTTAGCTTCACTATTGTCTATTATTTAATTTTATACCTTTCTTTCGAAAAAGTTTCTTTTATAACAACAGGAGGAGCGCGAAAACTAAGGTTTTTAACTTTGATATACAAGGCTAGAAAGCAATGTCTTTAATTTAGGGGGTTTGGTAAAATTAGACTTATGTCTCCTGCACTCTAAACAAAAACATCTATTTTTAACAAAGCGGAAGGATTGTTTTTGCAGTCAATTATACCTTATGAGGGGGATTTTCATTTTTCAAATGGCTTAGATGAAGGCAAATACTTTCTTTATGAAGAGAAATAAGGGTTTAGTTAAATCTCTGCGTAAAATCGTTATTAAGAATAGATGCAGAGAGGTGACAATATTTTTTCCGAATGGTAAAAACAGGAACATTATGTGCCGCCCCCCCTTAATAGGGCTCAGATGTGGACCGTGGCTACAGATAAATTATTCTCAAGCATTTTCCCTTTCAACGTACAATGTTTTTACAATAAATTTGCATACTTTAGGTACTTTTTGTCATGTTGAAATGGTTTAGGTTGAGGGAAAACAAGACCTATTTTCTCGTTTATTCTCGGGTTATTAAAGTTGGATTTATTCTTTTTCTACTGTATATAAACATTTTTAGCTCTATTATTGTCTATTATAGGGAGAATAAAATATTCCCTTTCTTAATCGTACATGAGTTATTAGTTTATGTTATACCATTTGGGAGCGGGGTTTCTATCAGCGCCCTAGACGCTACCTAAAGCGGGTGTTATAGCAAAACTATGGTATCCAAGTTTCACCTACCCGGAAAAGAAGGAGTGGGTCAATTCAAATGCTCTTATTTTCAAATTCATGGATTATATCTGCTCTTTAGGTTTAAGAGGTTTTCATAAAAATCCTACTTTCACTAATTACTTTTCTTCCGTAACAGGGAGTCATTATTTTATACTAAATTTTCTCTTCTTTTCTAGGAATACCCCGAGTTGACAGGCCCAATGAAAAGAGCAAGGAATAATGACGCAACACACTAAAACTTTTGGAGATGCCTAGCCCATCCATACCTCACCTTCCCCTTCCAGGCCGTTAATGCTTGGGCAACCTGCCCCTCATGATGAGATGCATGACCCTTTGGTTGATCATGTAGAGTTAGAAATCTCTTTTTATTGCGATTGTTCGATGTGAAATGGTGACTATCATGAATTTTTCTATTATCATAAAACTACTACTACATGCTTAGACAGTGTGGACGCAGGAATAGACGAGAAGAATCTGGAGGTAGTGAGGATAAAAATCCTACATGATATGGAGAGAAATTTATACAGATTGCCAGCATGCTCGCATAAAACAAGACTCAATATGACAGAAAAGGAAGAGGAAGATCAAAAGAAGAGACGTGGAAAAGAGGGCTTTCTCTACAGAGATATCTCAAAATATAGTATAAAATCAATGATGAAAACTCAAAGTAAATGTCTATAATGCAAGACGTAACACTGAATATTGTGATAAAAATGATCTAAAAGAAGAAAAAAAGTGTCCCTTCAAGAGACAACATAAGAGGTTATTCTATGAAATGGATTTTAAGCAACGAAAATCGATCAGGAAGAACTTTCATATACCATTTTACAATAAATCTCATTATTGATGTGCTTGACAAGTTTTTTTACCATAATCATACAATAAATTTGTTTCACATATTAATTTTTTCCCATTCGAAAAATTTTCCCCCAAACTAATCTCTTCCAGATTAGTTTGGGATCGACTAGATCCCCCTCTACCAGTTATCCATACCCCGTAGAAACCCTCCCTCCAACTAGGGTACCACCCCGGGCGCAGGCCTCCACCGAAGGAGTATTCAATCCACCTTGCGGTTAATCTCAGCCCTGACGCAACCCAGTACACATTTTTCAGGGAAAATATCAAAGCGTGCAAAGGGGGGAAATTATCGTTCCCACCCACCCCGCGCGATGTGTGGGAGTTTGTCCAGTGTTGTCTCATTCCAGGGACAGAATCCAGTCATCCCAACGCGATTTAAGGGGGTTTGCTCACTGTTGAATCGTTCTGAGGAGACAGAATCCGGACTTCGGCTGGGCAGTAAAGGAGGCTAAAATGCGGTCTTGCTCGAGATGACTTCAAAAGTAGTAATAATAGGAAAATTATCATATACTCTTTAGAACATGCCCGCCTCTCACGTCACATCACCCCTGACAAGATTCCCATTCCTGACAGACCACCCGGGATTACACCTGTTCTAGTGTTTCATCTATATTGGCAGAATCCCTAATTTCCTTTTTTTCTGGAAGACCCAAGGGTTTCCCGCGATGAGGTCTAATATGAACGACACCAGTGTATCTCACAAACCAGAACAATCCCTTAGGATAATCCAGCAGGCACGGCACACACGCGGGTCGTGTGATATTAATAACAATGCACATCTTCAGCAAAGATATGGAATACACTGCCTTTCTGGGCTTTAATATATCATAGCGATAAGACACATTTGTTTCTCACTTTTTGCTTCGTAAGAACGTTGGAGAATATTTTTTTTCCTGGAGCATCAAGCATTTTTAGGTTTAATGTTTCTTGACAATAGGCAATAATCACGTTCTGCTAGCGCTAAGACACAAGTCATCATCAGTGTAAGCGTCTTCTAACATTTGAAACATACAAACACCCACACACACTTTCTTAAAAGTAACATTTTTTTTGTTATGATAACAAGTTTTCTGTCTGAAATAGCAAGTTTTCCTTAACACTAACAAATTGTCCCTTCGAAGTATCAAGTTTTTTCCTTAACACTAACACACTTTTACTTAACACGCTAAAATTTCTCTTAGAAATAGTATTTTTGGTCAGTAATAACACATTTTCTGTTCGAACTAGCAAATTTTCTGTTAAAGATACCAAATTTTTCTTTGAAGTAACAATTTTGTCGTTATGATAACAAGTTTCTCGCCAGAAGTAGCAAGTTTTTCTTAACACAAACACATTTTTTCCTTCGAAGTAACAATTTTTTACCTTAAAACTAACACACTTTTGCTTATCACACTTAAATTTCTCTTCGAAATAATACTTTTCGTCAGTGATAACACGTTTTCTCTTTGAACTAGCAAGTTTTCTGTCAACGATATCAAATTTTTCTTAGAGGTAACATTTTTGATTGTGCTAACAACTTTTCTGTCAGAAGTAGCAAAGTTTCCTTAACACTAACAAATATTCTCTTCAAATTAACAACATTCTTCCTTAATACTACCAAACTTTTACTTAACACAAACAGATTTTCTCTTCGAAGAAACAATTTTCTTAATACTAACATACTTTTACTTAACACGCTCAAATTTCTCTTAGAAATAAGACTTCGTCAGTGATAAGACGTTTTTTGCTTGAACAAGCAAGTTTTCTGTCAAAGATACAAAATTTTCTTCTTACAAGTAACAATTTTTTTGTTATGATGACAACTTAACCGCTAGAAGTAACAAACTTTCTGTCAAGCATACACAATTTTTCTAAAAAGTAACAATATTTTTCGTTATGATAACAAGTTTCTGCCAGAAGTAAAAAGTTTTCCTGAACACGAACAAATTTTCTAACAATACTAACAAAACAAAACTTACAGAATTATCTAACAAAACTTGCTAATTCTGTCAGAAAAGTTGTTATCACAATCAAAAATTGTTATTTCTAAGAATAATTTGCTACCTTTCGCAGAAAACTGGCTAGTTCGAACAGAAAAAATGTTATCACTGATGAAAAATATTATTTCTAAGAAAAATTTGAATGTGTTGAGTAAAAGTAGGTTAGTTTTAAGGAAAAAAGTTGATACTTCGAAAGGAAAATTTGTTAGTGTTAAGGAAAAATTGTTACTTCTGGCAGTAAACTTGTTTTCATAAAGTAAACTTGTTACTTTGAAGAGAAGATTTGTTAGTGTTAAGGAAAACTTGCTACTTCTGACAGAAAAGTTGTTAACACAATCAAAAATTATTACTTCTAAAAAAAATTTGCTATCTTTGGCAGAAAACTTGCTAGTTCGAAAAGAAAATGTATTATCACTGACGAAAAGAAATTTGAGTGTGATAAGTAAAAGTGTGTTAGTAATAAGGAAAAATTGTTACCTCGAAGGGAAAAATTTTTTAGTGTTAAGGAAAACTTGCTACTTCTGGCAGAAAACTTGAAGATAGCAAATAACACTTTTTGTCAGTGATAGCACGTTTTTACTGGAACTAGCAAGTTTTCTGTCAAAGATACCAAATTTGTTTCTTAGAAGTAACAATATTTTCGTTATGATGACAACTTATCCGCTAGAAGTAACAAACTTTCTGTAGAGCATAAACAGTTTTTCTTAGAAGTAAAAATTTTTCTTAGAAGTAACAGTTTATTTTCGTTATAATAACAAGTTTTCTGCCAGAAGTAACAAGTTTTCCTTAACACTAACAAATTTTTCCTTCGAAGTATCAACTTTTTTCCTTAAAACTAACACACTTTTACTTAACAAATTCAAATTTCTCTTAGAAATAGTATTTTTGTCAGTGATAACACGTTTTCTGTTCGAACTAGCAAGTTTTCTGGCAAAGATAGCAAATTTTTCTTAGAAGTAACAATTTTTTGATTGTGATAACAACTTTTTGACAGAAGTAGCAAGTTTTCCTTAACATTAACAAATTGTCTCATCGAAGTAACAGCATTCTTCCTTAATGCTAACACACTTTTACTTAAAATTCTCTTTCTCCTAGAAGTAACAAGTATTTTCTTAAAAGTAACAATTTTTTTTAATAGCTCCAACTTATCCCTCGAAGATAACAAATTGTTTCTCAAAAGTTACAATTTTTCGTCAGTGATAACACGATTTCTACTAGAAATAGCAAGTTGTCCAGCAAAGATAACAAATTTTTCTTAGAATTAACAATTTTTTTCGTTTGTGATATCATCTATTCTGTGAGAAGTAGCAAGTTTTCCTTAACACTGAGATTTTTTTAATAGCACCAACTTTTCCATCAAACATAAAAAAAATCTTAAAAGTAACAGTTTTTCGTCACTGATAACACGATTTCTGCTAGAACTACCAACTTCTCTATCAAATATAGCAATTTTTTCTTAGAAGTAACAATTTTTTTTCGTTATGATAACAAGTTTTCTGCCAGAAGTAGCAAGTTTTCCTTAACGCTAAAAAATTTTCCCTTCGAAGTATCAATGTTTTCCTTAAAACTAACACACTTTTACTTAACGCACTCAAATTTATCTTAGAAATAATATTTTTCATCATTGATAACACGTTTTCTGTTCGAACTAGCAAGTTTTCTGCCAAAGATACCAAATTTTTCTTAGAGGTGAAAATTTTTCGACTGTGATAACAATTTTTCTGACAGAAGTAGCAAGTTTTCCTTAACACTAACAAATTTTTCCTTCGAAGTATCAACTTTTTTCCTTAAAACTAACACACTTTTACTTAACAAATTCAAATTTCTCTTAGAAATAGTATTTTTGTCAGTGATAACACGTTTTCTGTTCGAACTAGCAAGTTTTCTGCAAAAGATAGCAAATTTTTCTTATAAGTAACAATTTTTTGATTGTGATAACAACTTTTTTGACAGAAGTAGCAAGTTTTCCTTAACATAAACAAATTGTCTCATCGAAGTAACAGCATTCTTCCTTAATACTAACACAATTCAATTTCTCCTAGAAATAACAAGTATTTTCTTAAAAGTAACAATTTTTTTTAATAGCTCCAACTTATCCCTCGCAGATAACAAATTGTTTTTCAAAAGTTACAATTTTTCGTCAATGATAACACGATTTCTAATAGAACTTGCATGTTTTCCAGCAAATATAACAAATTTTTCTTAGAATTAACAATTTTTTTTGTTTGTGATATCATCTTTTCTGTGACAAGTAGCAAGTTTTCCTTAACACTAAAATTTTTTTAATAGCACCAACTTTTCCATCAAAGATAAAAAAATTCTTAAAAGTAACAGTTTTTCGTCACTGATAACACGATTTCTGCTAAAACTACCAACTTCTCTATCAAAAATATCAAATTTTATTAGAAGTAACAATTTTTTTTCGTTATGATAACAAGTTTTCTGCCAGAAGTAGCAAGTTTTCCTTAACGCTAAAAAATTTTCCCTTCGAAGTATCAAATTTTTCCTTAAAACTAACACACTTTTACTTAACACACTCAAATTTCTCTTAGAAATAATATTTTTCGTCAGTGATAACACGTTTTCTGTTCGAACTAGCAAGTTTTCTGCCAAAGATACCAAATTTTCCTTAGAGGTACCAATTTTTCGACTGTGATAACAACTTTTCTGACAGAAGTAGCAAGTTTTCCTTAACACTAACAAATTGTCTCATTGAAGTAGCAACATTCTTTCTTAATACTAACAAACTTTTACTAACATTAAATTTCTCCTAGAAATAACAAGCATTTTTTAACAGTAACAAATTTTTTTAATAACTTCAACTTATCCGTCGAAGATAAAAAATTTCATATCAAAAGTAACATTTTTTCGTCACTGACAACACGATTTCTGCTAGAAATAGCAAGTTGGCCAGCAAAGATAACAATTTTTTCTTAGAAGTAAAAAAAATTCTTCTAACAGCACCAAGTTGTCCGTCAAAGATAAAAAATCTTCTCTTCGAAGTAGCAACTTGTTTCCTTAATTCTTACAAACTTTTACCTAGCACACCGAAATTTCTCTTGGAAGTAAAATTTTTTCCCCGTGGAACGGGATAACTTTGAACTAAAGATCGTGAAAAATTGAGGTTTTTTTGCAATATTTTTCTTTAAACTAGTACTTACTCAAAACTATTTTTGGTGTTTGGGGAATACGTCATTCTGCACCGAATGGCAACTGACCCAAACGGCTAGTCTTAATGTTGTTAGAGCTAAACCTATCTAAAAATTGTGTTCAAAGTTACCTCAACGGGTGTTTAACTCTGAACACTTAAACACATCAACAGGTAACTTTGAATAGTAGCTGAGTTCTTCTGGCGTGAGACTTCCAGTTTAAAAAAATCGTTTACTGGGAGAAAAGCATTACTTCCAAAATAAAAAGGCAAATGAGAGTCAAATTAGTGCAGTATCAGCAGACCAAAGTCATGATAAAATACAAATTTTGCGCTGTGAGTGAGTCGGGGGGTTGAAAGATCCCCCTGTACCTGGGCAGGATGGATTGGTGCTGATTCTTTTACCCTGGGAAAATAGAAGGATCCATTCTTGTTTTTTCGCTGGCAGATCACGTTTAGTGAGCCATAAGAGGAAGGGGCATCTACCTCCAAAACTGCAAAATACTTGTAAATACGGCCCGTGAAGAACTTCGCGATGAACCAACATCCATCCATGGAGGTTGGTGGGTTTGTTGAACCCCTTATGGCTACTGCCCCACTCGACAGCATAGAGAGCCCAACGCTCGCCGACTCACCAACTTCCATTTCAGACACACTCTCGCATCCTGTTGGGACGTCAGTCGTGTCAGACTCGCAACTTGAATTACTTGAATCCTCTGCGTCTCCAATACTTTTTCCTGGTGTGACACTAAGACGTTTACGCGTGACGTTCCTCACAGATTTTTAAATCAGCGGCCTTGCTTTCCAGTTAAAAAAAACAGCAGGACATCCAATAAAACTTTGTTGATATTGTTCGAAACCTCGTGTGGAGCATGCTGGGCCAAAAGTGGGTGGCCCTGGAGGACTCTGGAGCGTGAAAAGCACTTGGCAAAGCTATTTTTAAGATTTTGTTTTCCATTTGTGGCTAGAATTTCCAGGAGTAGCTTTAACAGCTGAGGGAATTTGTCTTTTCTTACCGCGGTTTCGTTTGGGTTGTCCATTTTGTAATCATCAAGCATTTTCCTCCATGCCCTTTTCATTGGAGCGAAAAAAGCAACGACCATTGGTTGCAGTATATCTGTAGTGTTCGGTGGGGAAGCAAACAAAGCGAATGTTGTTTTCTCTGCAGACTTTCAACACTTTGGCAGAAAAGTGGGAAGACAGGTTGTCACCCAACCAAACTTTCACTCCTGCTCTCTTCTTCAGGTGAAGGAGTGCTAGCGACAAAAACCACTCTTCAAAAACTTCGCTCTCAAACCATCCAGACTTAGATAGAGCATACCGAGCTCTTTTAGGGCCTCCTATACGCCATGAGATAAACATGCCCTCAGCTTTATAGCACACGAATAGTGGAAGTAGTTTGACTTCTGTATTTTCATATATTATTAGCGATATTGCTCCCTTTGTTTCATACATTATTCTGAAGGGGTATTTGGCAACGATGAAACCAGAAGGAAATAAAACCAAAATTTTTAAAGGAATAATATATAAAACTCAAATAATTTTACAATTCTAGGTTTTTCCAAAAGAGACGGGTAAAATCCCACCAATTTTTATCTGCAATTGTCAGCCGTCTTTGCACAGCAAGCTGTGAAAGACGACTCTTTCAAATTGTTCATGAAAGCTCTATTAGAGCAAGGTTATAAAGAAACTTCAATTCTTCAATTCAGAAATTCTTTTCCCACCCAACCCACACGATGTGGGGGAGATTGTTCCGTGTTGTCTCATTCCAGGGACGGAATCCAGTATTCCCAACACGATTCAGGGGGGTTGTCTCACTGTTGAATCGTTCCGAGGAGATGGAATCCGGACTTCGGCTAGGCAATAAAGGAGGCTAAAAAAGTGGTCTTGCTCGAGATAACTTTAAAAGTAGTAATAATAGGAAAATTATAATATAAATTTTAGAAGATGCCCGCCTCTCACGTCACATCACCCCTGGCAAAATTCCCATTTCAGGCAAACCCCCCCGGGATTACACGTGTTCTATTGTCTGTTCAATATTGACAGAATCTCTAATTGTTGTTTTTTCTTGAAGACCTCAGGATTTCCCACGATAAGGTCTAATATGAACGACGCCAGTGTATCTCACAAACTAGAGTAAAACGATCCCTTAGGGGAATCCCCCAGGCACGGCACACACGTAGGTTGTGCATATTAACAACAATGCACACCTTCAGCAAAGATATGGAATACACTGCCTTTCTGAGCTTTAATATATCATAGCGATAAGACACATTTGTTTCTCACTTTTTGCTTCGTAAGAACGTTGGAGAATATTTTTTTTCCTGGAGCATCAAGCATTTTTAGGTTTAATGTTTCTTGACAATAGGCAATAATCACGTTCTGCTAGCGCTAAGACACAAGTCATCATCAGTGTAAGCGTCTTCTAACATTTGAAACATACAAACACCCACACACACTTTCTTAAAAGTAACATTTTTTTCGCTATGATAAGAAGTTTTCTGTCAGAAACAGCAAGTTTTCCTTAACACTAACAAATTGTCCCTTCGAAGTAACAAGTTTTTCCTTAAAACTAACACACTTTTACTTAACACGCTAGAATTTCTCTTAGAAATAATATTTGTCGTCAATGATAACACGTTTTCTGTTTCAACTAGCCAGTTTTTTGTCAAAGATACCAAATTTTTCTTAGAAGTAACAATTTTTCGTTATGAAAACAAGTTTTTCACCAGAAGTAGCACGTTTTCCTTAACACTAACAAATTTTTCCCTTCGAAGTAACAATTTTTTTCTTAAAACTAGCACACTTTTACTTATCACACTCAAATTTCTCTTAGAAATAATATTTTTCGTCAGTGATAACACGTTTTCTGTTCGAACTAGCAAGTTTTCTGTCAACGATACCAAATTTTTCTTAGAAGCAACAATTTTTTGATTGTGATAATAACTTTTCTTTCAGAAGTAGCAATTTTTCCTTAACACTAATAAATCTTCTCTTCAAAGTAACAACATTCTTCCTTAATGCTACTAAACTTTTACTTAACACTGACAGATTTTCTCTTCGAAGCAGCAACTTTTTTCCTTCATATTAACATACTTTTACTTAACTCACTCAAATTTCTCTTGTAAATATCACCTTTCGTCAGTGATAAGACGTTTTTTGCTTGAACTAGCAAGTTTTCTGTCAAAGATGCCAATTTTTTTTCTTAGAAGTAACAATTTTTTTGTTATGATGACAACTTATCCGTTAGATGTAACAAACATTTGTCAAACATGGAGCGTGAGAAGAACTTGGCAAAGCTAGAAGTAACAAACTTTTTTCAAACATGCGCATAATTTTTCTTAAAAGTAACAATTTCTTTCATTATGATAACGAGTTTCTGCCAGAAGTAACAGGTTTTTTCTTAACACTATCTAATTTTCTAACAAAACTAGCAAAAAACTAACAAAACTAAGAAACAAAACTTGCTAATTCTGTCAGGAAAGTTGTTATCACAATCAAAAAATTATTACTTCTAAGAATAATTTGCTATCTTTCGCAGAAAACTGGCTAGATTGAACAGAAAACTTGTTATCACTGACGAAAAATATTATTTCTAAGAAAAATTTGAATGTGTTAAGTAAAAATTTGTTGGGTTTAAGAAAAAAATTTGATACTTCGAAAGGAAAATTTGTTATTGTTAAGGAAAAATTGTTACTTCCTGCAGTAAAATTGTTATCATAACGAAAAAATTGTTACTTCTAAGAAATAATGTGTATGTTTGACAGAAAGTTTGTTACTTCTATCGGATAACTTGTCATCATAACGACAAAATAGTTACTTCTAAGAAAAAAATGTGGTATCTTTGACAAAAAACTTCCTAGTTCAAGCAAAAAACGTGCTATCACTGACAAAAATTGTTATTTCTAAGAGAAATTTTAGGGTGTTAAGTAAAATCATGTTAGTAATAAGGAAAAACGTTGTTGCTTCGAAGAGAAAATCTGTTAGTGTTAAGTAAAAGTTTGGTAGTATTAAAGAAGAATGTTGTTACTTTGAAGAGAAGATTTGTTAGTGTTAAGGAAAACTTCCTACTTCTGACAGAAAAGTTGTTAACACAATCAAAAATTTTTATTTTTAAGAAAAATTTGGTATCTTTGGCAGAAAACTTGCTAGTTTGAACAGAAAACGTGTTATCACTGACGAAAAATATTATTTCTAAGAGATATTTGAGTGAAATAAGTAAAAGTGTGTTAGTTTCAAGGAAAAAAATTGTTACCTCGAAGGAAAAAATTTGTTAGTGTTAAAAAAAACTTGCTACTTCTGGCAGTAAACTTGAAGATAACAAATAACAAATTTCGTCATTGATAACATGTTTCGTACTTGAACTAGCAAGTTTTCTGTCAAAGATACAAAATTTGTTTCTTAGAAATAACAAGTTTTTCGTTATGATGAAAACTTATCCGCTAGAAGTAACAAACTTTTTGTCAAACATACACAATTTTTCTTAGAAGTAACTATTTTTCTTAGAAGTAAAAATTTTTTTCGTTATAATAACAAGTTTTTTGCGAGAAGTAGCAAGTTTTCCTTAACAATAAAAAATTTGCTCTTCGAAGTATCAACGTTTTTCCTTGAAACTCGTTCTTTTACTTAAAACATTCAAATTTCTCATAGAAATAACATTTTTCGTCAGTGATAACACGTTTTCTGTTCGATTTATTGAGTTTTCTGCGAAAGAAGCAAGTTTTTCTTAGAAGTAACAATTTTTTGATTGTGGTAACAACTTTTCTGACAGAAGTAGCAAGTTTTCCTTAACACTAGCAAATTGTATCATCGAAGTAACAGCGTTCTTCTTTAATACTAACACACTTTTACTTAACATTAAATTTCTCCTAGAATAACAAGTATTTTCTTAAGAGTAACAATTTTTTTAATAGCTCCAAATTATCCCTCGAAGATAAAAAATTTTTTCTCACAAGTAACAATTTTTCGTCACTGATAACACGATTTCTGCTAGAACTAGCAAAATGTCCAGCAAAGTTAACAAAGTTTTCTTAGAAGTAACAATTTTTTCGTTTGTGATATCATCTTTTCTGTGAGAAGTAGCCAGTTTTCTCTAACACTTAAATTTTTCTAATAGCACCAACTTTTCCATCAAAAATAAAAAATTTCTTAAAATTAACAATTTTTCGTAACTGACACGATTTTTGCTAGAACTAGCAGCTTCTCCAGCAAAGATAGTATATTTTTCTTAGATGTAACAATTTCTTTTCGTTTTTGATAACATCTTTTCTGTCAGAAGTAGCGAGTTTTCCTTAACACTAACAAATTTTCTCGTCAAAGTAACAACATTCTTCCTTAATATTACTAAAATTTTACTTAACACTAACTGATTTTCTCTTCGAAGCATCAACTTATTTCCTTAATACTAACATATTTGTACTTAACACACTCAAATTTCTCTTAGAAAAAACACTTTTCGTCAGTGAGAGCACGTTTTCTGTATGAACTAGCAAGTTCTCTGTCAAAGATACCAAATTTTTTCTTAGAAGTAACAATTTTTTCGTTATGATGACAGCTTATCCGCTAAAAGTTACAAGTTTTCTGTCAAAAATACACAATTTTTCTTAGAAGTAACAATTTTTTTTGGTTATGATAACAAGTTTTCTCCCAGTAGTAGCAATTTTTTCTTAATACTAACAAATTTTTCCTTCGAAGTATCAACTTATTTCCTTAAAACATACACACTTTTACTTAACACTCTCAAATTTCTCTTAGAAATAATATTTTTCGTCAGTGATAATACGCTTTATGTTTGAACTAGCAAGTTTACTGCCAAAGATACCAAATTTTTCTTAGAAGTAACAATTTTTTTACTGTGATAACTTTCTACATGGGCCGTAGATACGGCTCATGAAGAACTTCGGGATGAACCAACGTCCATCCGCGGAGGTTGGTGGGTAGTTTGAACCCGTCATGGCTACTGCCCCGCTCGACAGCATAGAGAGCCCAGCTCTTGCCGACTTATCAACTTTCATTTCAGACTCGCTCTCCCATCCTGTTGGGACGTCAGTCGTGTTGGACTCGCAACTTGAATGACTTGAATCCTCTGCGTCTCCAATACTTTTCCCTGGTGCGACGCTAAGACGTTTGGGCTTGACGTTCCTCACACATTTTTTTAAATTGGCGGGCTTGTAGGACATCCAATAAAAGTTTTCTGACGTTGTTTGCAACCTCGTGCGGAGTATGCTGGGCCAAAAGTGGGTGGTCCTGGAGGACTCTGGAGCGTGGAAAGCACTTGGCAAAGCTATTTTTAAGGTTTGCTTTTCCATTTGTGGCTAGAATATCCAGGAGTAGCTTTAAAAGCTGGGGGAATTTTTCTTTTCTTACCCCGGTTTCGTTTGGGTTGTCCATTTTGTAATCATGATGCATTTTCCTCCATGCTCTTTTCATTGGAGCAAAAAAGCAACGTCCATTGGTTGCAGTATATCTGTAGTGTTTGGGGGGAGGCAAACAAAGTGAATTCTGTGCAGACTTTCAACACTTTGACAGAAAAGTGGGAAGACAGGTTGTCACCCAACAAAACTTTCACTCCTGCTCTCTTCTTCAGGTGATGGAGTGCCAGCGACATAAACCACTCTTCAAAAACTTCACTCTCAAACCATCCGGACTTAGATACAGCATACCGAGCTCTTTTGGGCCTCCTATAAGCCATGAGCTAAACATGCCCTCAGCTCTATAGCACACAAATGGTGGAAGCAGTTCGCCTTCTGCATTTCCACATATCATTAGGGATATTGCTCCCTTTGTTTCATCCATTATTCTGAAGTTTGCCAACGATGAAACCAGAAGGAAATAAAACTAAAATTTTTAAAGGAATAATATGTACAACTCAAATAATTTTACAATTCTAGGTTTTTTCAAAAGAGACGGGGAAAATACCATCAATTTCTATCTACAATTGTCAGCCGTCTTTGACGACTCTTTCAAATTATTCATGAAAGATCTATTAGAGCAAGGTAACACAGAAACTTCAATTTTAGTAGATGAGATTTACCCCACCATTCCCATTAATGCTAACGGACTTTCATCAAAGAAGAAACAAAAGTAGGCCTGAAAGAATCAGGAAGTGTTCCATAATGTATTCAGTAGTTAAAACCAAGTTTAACAGCTGAACTTGATTTGCGTATTTCTGGGATCAACAGATTTTCAATGGTTTCCTAAAGGTCTGAATAGCAGAGCAAACTCTTTTAGTGTAATCTTTTTAGTGTAATTTACTCCATTTGCTTTGCTCAAGAGTTGGTTAAAAAATAAATTATTATTACACCAATTCAACGCAAATTTTAACAATTTGCAAGCACAGAAAATTGAAATTCATATTGTCGAAAGACGAGGCTAACTTTGAACAAATGTACAAAGTTACCCCGAAATAACAATATAATTGCGGGAAACATTGAACACTACCACCATACTGAACTTATGGAATTAGGAAAAGATTTTACCAGAAAACCTAACCATTAGGCTCCTCAGCTATACAAAATGGCAAATTGAAAGTCCTAGTTTAGCTTATTTAAGTAAAAAGAGTAACTTACTTTTAGCACTTTTTACATTTTTGAACTGCTCAAATTATCTTGCAATTAACAAGATAAGATTTTGTCAGATGCTGGTTTCAAGAACTACCAACTGATTCAGACGCCATCTAGCAATAATTTAGTAATAAGTTCGAACGAGCAATTTCATCGTTGTGCGATAGAGAGCGCTTAATGTTTGTTACTGATTTCGTTCAAAATTACCCCGAACGTTCAAAGTTACCTCTTTCTACGGAACATGTTTTCTGCTTGAGCTAGCAAGTTTTCTCTCAAAGATACCGATTTTTTCTTAGAAGTAGCAATGTTTCGTTATGATGACAAGATGTCTGTTAAAAGTAACAAGTTTTCAGTCAAACCTACCAAATTTTTATTGGAATTAACAATTTTTTCGTTTATGATAACAACTTTTCTGTCAGAAATAGCAAGTTTTCCCTAACACTAACAAATCTTCTCATCGAAGTAACAACTTTTTCTTAATGCTAACAAACTTTTACTTAACACTTTCAAATTTCTCTTAGAAGTAACAGGCGTTTAACAAGTTTTCTGTCAAAGTTAGGTTTCTCTACGTTTAATTTTGGTTCATCTAACTTAGGTTATCATGAGTGCTCATGATAACCTAAGTTAGATGAACCTAACTTAAATGTGGAGAAACCTAACTTTGACAGCAAACTTGTTAAAACCATGTTACTTCTAGGAGAAATTTGATAGTGTTTAATAAAAGTTAACGAAAAAAAAATATCGAAACAAATTGTTACTTCTAAAAAAAATTTTGTATGTTTGACAGAAAGTTTATAACTTCTAGCGGATAAGTTGTCATCACATCGAAAACATTGTTACTTCTAAGAAAAATATTGGTATTTTTGACCGAGAACTTGCTAGTTCATGCAGAAAACGTGTTATCACTGACGAAAAGTGTTATTTCTAAGAGAAATTTGACTCTGTTAAGTAAAAGTATGTTAGTATTAAGGAAAAAAGTTGATGCTCTGAAGAGAAAATCCGTTAGAGTTAAGTAAAAGTTTGGTAGTATTAAGGAAGAATATTTTTACTTTGATGAGAAAATATGTTAGTGTTAAGGAAAACATGCAACTTCTAACAGAAAAGATGTTATACCAAACGAAAAATAAATTTTTACTTCTAAGAAAAATTTACTATCTTTGCTGGACAAGTTGCTAGTTCTAACAGAAATCGTGTTATCAGTGACGAAAAATTTTTAATTTTAAGAAAAATTTGTTATCTTTGATGGAAAAATAGGTGTTATTAGAAAAATTTGTTAATGTTACGGAAAAACCTGTTACTTCTAAGATAATTTGATAGTATTAAGTAAAACTGTAAAAATTGAGGAAAAATGTTGTTACTTCGATGAGAAAATTTTTTAGTGTTAAGGAAAACTTGCTACTTCTCACAGAAAAGATGCTATAACAAACGAAAAAATAGTTACTTCTAAGAAAAACTTGTTATTTTTGCTGGACAACTTGCTAGATCTAGCAGAAATCGTGTTATCAGTAAAGAAAAATTGTTACTTTTGAGAAAAAATTTGTTATCTACGAGGGATAAGTTGGGGCTATTAAAAAATGTTTTTACTGTTAAGAAAATACTTGTTATTTCTAGGAGAAATTTAGTGTTAAGTAAAAGTGTGTTAGTAATAAGGAAAAATGCTGTTACTTCGTTGAGACAGTTTGTTATTGTCAAGGAACATTTGCTACTTCTGTCATAAAGGTTTTTATCATATTCAAAAAATTGTTACTTATAAGAAAAATTTGTTTTCTGCCGCAGAAAACTTGATAGTTTGAACAGAAAACGTGTTATCACTGACGAAAAATATTATTTCTTAGAGAAATTTTAATGTGTTAAGTAAAATTGTGTTATTTGTAAGGAAAAAGGTTGATACTTCGACCGAAAAATTTGTTATTGTTAAGGAAAACTTGTTACTTCTGGCAGAAAACTTGTTATCATAACGAGAAAAAGTTGTTACTTCTAAGAAAAATTGTATATGTTTGACAGAAAGTTTGTTACTTCTAGCGGATATGCTGTCATCATAATTAAAAAATCGTTAATTCTAAGAAAAAATTTTGTATCTTTGACAGAAAACTTCCTAGTTCAACTAAAAAACGTGTTATCACTGACGAAAAATGTTATTTCTAAGAGAAATTTGAGTGTGTTAAGTAAAAGTATTTTAGCATTAAAGAAAAAGTTGTTTCTTCGGAGAGAAAATCTGTTAGTGTTAAATAAAAGTTGGGTAGTATTAAGGAAGAATATAGTTACTTTGAAGAGAAGATTTGTTAGTGTTAAGGAAAACTTACTATTTCTGACTGAAAAGCTGTTATCACAAAAAAATTGTTACTTTTAAGAAAAATTTGGTATCTTTGGCAGAAAACTTGCTATTTCGAACAGAAAACGTTATATCACTGACGAAAAACAGTATTTTTAAGAGAAATTTGACTGTTATAACTAAAATTGTGGTAGTTTTAAGGAAAAAATTGTTACTTCCAAGGGAAAAATTTGTTAAAGTTAATGAAAATTTTCTACTTTTGGCAGAAAACTTGTTATCATAACGAAAAATTGTTACTTCTAAGAAAAATTGGGTATCTTTGAAAGAAAACTTGCTAGTTTGAACAGAAAACGTGTTATCACTGACAAAAAAAAATATTATTTCTAAGAGAAATTTGAATGTGTTAAGTAAAAGAGTGTTAGTTTTAAGGAAGAAAGTTGATACTTTGAAGGGAAAATTCATTAGTGTTATGGAAAACTTGTTACTTATGGCAGAAAACTTGTTATCATAATGAAAAAAATTTTTACTTATAAGAAAAATTGTGTATGTTTGACAGAAAGTTTGTTACTTCTAGTGGATGAGATGTCATCATAACAAAAAAATTTTGCTTCTAAGAAACAAATTTGGTATCTTTGACAGAAAACTCGCTAGTTTGAACAGAAAAAGTGTTATCACTGACGAAAAATATTATTTCTAAGAGAAATTTGAGTTTGATAAGTAAAGGTGTGTTAGTTTTAAGTAAAAAAATTGTTACTTCAAAGGGAAAAATTTGTTAGCGTCAAGGAGAACTTGCTACATCTGGCAGAAAACTTCTTTTCATAGAGAGAATTTATTACTTCTAAGAAAAACTTGGTATCTTTGACAGAAAACTTGCTAGTTCGAACAGAAAACGTGTTATCACTGAAGGAAGATATTATTTCTAAGAGAAATTTTAGTGTGTTAATTAAAATTTTGTTAGTTTTAAGGAAAAAACTTGATAATTCGGGGGGAAAATTTGTTAGCGTTAAGGAGAAATTGCTATTCCTGACAGAAAACTTGTTATCATAATAAAAAAAATTACTTCTAAGAAAGTAAGTGTGGGTGTTTGTATGTTTCAAATGTTAGAAGATGCTTACACTCATGATGACTTGTTTCATAGTGCTAACGTTCTTACGAAACAACAAGTGAGAAAAGAATGTGTTTTATCACTATAAAATATTAAAACCCCGAAAGGCAGTGTATTCCATATCTTTGCTGAAGATGTGCATCGTTGTTAATATGCACAACCCGCGTGTGTACCGTGCCTGGGGAATTTCCCTAAGGGATCCTTTTAGTATAGTTTGTGAGATACACTGGGATAATTAATATTAGACCTCATCAAGGGAAATCCTGGGGTCTTCCAGAAAAAAAAAATGGTTAGGGATTCTGCCAATATAGACGAAACAATAGAAAACATGTAATCCCGGGTGGTCTGCCAGAGAAGGGAATCTTGCAAGGGGTGATGTGACATGAGAGGTGGGCATGTTGTAAAAATTCTATGATAATTTTCCTATTGTTACTACTTTTAAAGTTATCTCCAGCAAGACCACTTTTTTAGCCTACTTTAATGCCTAGCCGAAGTCCGGATTCCGTCTCCTCGGAACGCTTCAACAGTGAGCAAACCCCTCTGAATCACGTTGAGATGACTGGATTCTGTCCCTGAAATGAGACAACACTGACCAAACTCCCCCACATCGTGCGGGGTGGGTGGGAACAATAATTTCCCCCCTTTGCACGTTTCGATATTTTGCTGAAAAATGTGTACTGGGTTTTGTCTGGGCTGAGATAAACTGCACGATGGATTGGATATTCCCTCGATGGCGGCCTGTGCCCGAGGTGGTACCATATTTAGAGGGAGGGTCACTGCGGGATATGAATAACTGGTGGAGGGGAATCTAGTCAATCCCAAACTGATCTGGTAGAGATTAGTTTGGGGTAGACTTATCGAGTAGGAAAAAATTAATATGCAAAAAAATATATTGTAAGATTATGGTACAAAACTTGTCAAGCATATCAATAATGAGATTTATTGTAAAATGGTATATGAGAGTTCTTCCTGGTCTATTTTTGATATTTAAAATCCATTCTATTGAATAACCTCTTATGTTGTTTCTTGAATTCATCGACCATTATTAGACCATTCATTAGACCATTGCATTATGAACATTTTTTTAGTTTTCGTCACTGTCTTTTATACTATATTTTGAGATATCTCTGTAGAGAAAACCCTCTTTTCCACGTCTTTTCTTACGATCTTCCTCTTCCTTTTCTGTCATATTGAACCTTGTTTTATGCGAGCTTGCTTGCAATCTGTATAAATGTCTCTCCATATCATGTAGAATTTTTCTCCTTATTTCCTCCTAATTCTTCTCGTCTATTCCTGCGTCTACAATGTCTAAGCATGTTGTAGTAGGTTTATGATAATAGTTAAAATCATGATAGTGACCATTACACATCGAACAGTCGCAATAAAAAGATATTTCTAACTCTAAATGATCAACCAAAGGGTCATGCATCTCATGATGAGGGGCAGGTTGCGCAGGCATTAACGACCTGAAGGGGGGACGTGGGATATGGATGGGTTAGGCATCTCTGACCGTTTTAGTGGTGTGGTGTCATTATTCCTTGCCCTTTTCATTGGGCCTGTCATCTTGTGGAGTTCCTAGAAAAGAAGAGAAGGTTTAGTATGAAAAAATGTTCATACTTTCTTCCTGTTGCGGAAGAAAAGAAATTAGTGAAAGTAGGATTTTTATGAAAGTCTGTTAAATCTAAAGAGCAGATAACATCCATGAATTCGAAAATAAGAGCATTAAAATGACTCACCCCTTCCTTTCTGGGAAGGTGAAACTTGGAAACCATAGTTTTGTTATAAAACCCACTTTAGGTAACGTCTAGGGCGCGGATAGAACCGCACTGCCAAATGGTATAATATCAACTAATAACTCATTTACGGTGAAGAAAGGGAATATTTTATTCTCCCTATAATAGACAATAATAAAGTTAGAAATGGTTAAACGCAGCAGAAAAAGAATAAATCCAACTAAACGAGAAAATAGGTCTTGTTTCCCCTCAACCTAAACCATTTCAACATGACAAAAAGTACCTAAAGTATGCAAATTTCTTTAAAAAAAGAAATTGTGCGTTCAAAGAAACATGCTAGACAATAATTTATCTGTAGCCATGGTCCGCATGTGAGCCGTATTAAGGGGGGGG
>JAQQPU010009683.1:21893-32072 GCA_029168905.1 Artemia sp. Kazakhstan ARC1039 | reverse complement strand
TTTTTTTTAAACGCTTTTTGGGTATCATTACAAAAATGACGTTCATCACAAATACATAAGTTGTTCCCACAAAAGGATTTTCCTTCTTAATTAGAAAAAATTGAATTCAGAAAGCAATATATTTTCACCGTTAGTACTGTTAAGGTTAGGGTAGCTTAATAAAATTTTTTACCTACAGATACTCACAAAAAATGTATTTAAAAAAAGCGATTGTGAAAGTTAAAAGATAACTTTTGTACATAAATTTCTGCGTGTTCATTTTGCAGACAAGAGGGCTCAACTTAAATCAAAGTAAAAATATATTTTCTTATTTTTATAACTATCTTTTTATACTCAAAATTCAATTAGCATTCCCCTTTTTCTGCTATAATTCAAATATTTGAATTGAACTTATGCTCAACATATTACTTTCAATGGTCCTATAGTCAAATTTAAAATGATATTCAAGAAACTTCAAACTACTGTTGAAGTTCAAACCGTATTGATTGATATAGCCTATTTACGGTGAAAATTATATTTTTTCTACTGAAATGTACATAAACCTTAATAAATTAAATAATTTGTTGGAATTCAATAAGCAAGTCACAATTCCAACAGAAAAATTCTATTTTTTTGTGACTGGTTTGAATTAAATAAGCAAATCACAATTCCAACGGAAAAATTGGATTTTTTTGACTTGTTTGAAATCGAGCAAAATTTTTTGATGGAAATCATTTTTTTTTTTTTTTTATAGTACAGCTTTTCCACTTGAGACACGACACCCAAAGTGCCGTTTTTAGTGCCATTTGAACTTGATGATGGTGGAATTTATATGAAAGAGGTAGATATGTGCAATATCTTTTATATGAGCTATAAAAGATCTACCAATGATGTTCTGGTAGCCCGCTAGTGGCACCCTTTGAGGAATAGCACAAAAAGTGCCATTTTAGTGCCATATGGCTCTTGGAGATGGCAGAGTTTACAAAAAGAACGTAGATATGAGAAATAGCTTTTGAATGAGCCATTAAGAACCTCTTTATGATATTCTGGTAGCCCGCTAGACCTGTTGAAAAAAAAAAAAAACGGGAGACAGATCAGTGCTACCGATGCAAAAAAGTTATTTTCCTTATTGTTCAGGGGGGGGACTGTAACTTCCCTGTACAGGATTTTGACCATTTTGATTCCAATGGTTCACTTTTCATTTTGATATGACGCCATTTTCGAGGGGTGTGAGGGTTTTTTTTTCTAATTCAACGTAAATTTCTTTTCGCAATAAACTTTTACTTTTAAGAAGAACGGAAATAATAGTTAACGTTCCTGAGTCAGTGTCAGGTGGGATTTTTTTTTCACTAGGGAGTTTTTTTCAAAACACATTTTTAAACTTTCGGTTACTATGGACTGTGGTTCGCTCTTTACTAGGTTGCAGCTGCCGCTGCAACCATGATACCTTGCAGGGACATGCTTTAAAAAATGAGCCTAGAAAAATGACTGAAAAAAAACAACAGCGGATACCAATATTTCCGATACGATATATGCAATACCAATACGCACGATACCTATACGCGCGATATCTATACGCCCAATACCACATACAGCCCTTTCCCAGGGACTATGAAGGGCCATACCATCATCAAAACCGTATATATTGGACCTTTGAACTATGTTAAACAAAATGGTTATCTCAAATTTTTATAGGACTAGTTGCGGGGAGGAGGACTGCAGGGAGGGGGGCTATTTGCCCTCAAATATTTTTGGTCACTAAAAAGGGCACTTACAAATTTAATTCCCTTTCTAATGAGCTATTATACGCCTCTCTATGATGCTCTGGCCACCCCCTAGCCCTTCTAGAAAAAAAAGAACAAAAAGGGAGACAGATCAGTGCTACCCATGCAAAAAAGTCATTTTCCTTGGTGTTCAAGGTGGGGGACTGTAATTATCCTACAATAGGTTTTAGACCATGCTGATTCCAATGGTGCAGTTTTAATTTCGATTTGACGCAATTTTCAAGGGGTTTCAGGCTCTTTTCCGAAACCACCATAAATTTCTTTTCGCAATAAACTTTTACTTCTAAGATTAACCAAAACAATAGTTACCATTCCTGATTCAGTGTCTAATGGCACTTTTTTCTCACTAGACAGTTTTTTTGAAAACACGTTTTTCAACCTTTGATTACTATGGGCTGTAGTTCGCTCTTTGCTAGGTTGCAACTGCCGCTGCAACCATGATTACAAGCTATGGGTCAATTGCTATTTACGATATATGAGAGAAAGTTAGGCGTAAAAATATCTAGGTTTATGTCCTTTGAACTTAACAAATACGTGTCCCGCATGGTATCTGACTAATCAAGAAATACACATTGATAATGAAGTTCACACACTACATTAACCTAATAATAGTACTTAATACTTGGAAAAACGGTCATTGAAAAAAAGAACACTTAACACTTGAAAAAAACACTAAAATGAAACATTGTATTTACTTTATACTCGGATCTTTTTTCTTTTTTTTCTAGTTAACAAAATTTCCAGATACCTCACTATTCTTCTGTAATTTTTTAGTGGCCATACCTAGAATTGTTTTCTGATTTCAAACTGTCCAAATAATTTACTCCCCCCCCCTTATGTGCAAATATATAGCCGAAATTATATATAACCCCAATGCCTTCTCAAGACTAGAACCTAATTTACGCTGTACTGAAAACAAAACACGTTTTAAATGTTTTCCCTTTTTTTAATCTCATCAATAAAAAATCAACACTTTAAGGAATAAATATCAGTAGGCCTATATGCCAATTAAACTGACAATCGACGGTTATTTGTTTTTTTTTTTCAAAATTGTCAAGGACCCAAAAACTATGCCTCGCCAGGTAACATGACCCCCAACAGTCCATTGGGCTAGGGCTGTAAGTTATGCAAGTTCCCCAATATTTACGTAGACATTCTGAAGAAACTTTCAATATATCAAGAGCGACTGAGGTCATGAAGTTGAAACTTTCAGCTTATGACACAGGAAAGAAACTCAGACAACTGTTCCTTGAAAAATCAATCACAAATGGTTAGCTGTATGATAAAGCCAGCTAGATATAAAAAAGACAAAAAAAACAACATAATATTGCTTTCTTTTCAACTTAGATGATTGGCTAAAACTTTTCTCACATGTGGCACACTTATACGGCTTTTCTCTAGAATTCGATCTTTCATGAGCTGTAAAAATATTAGAGGTATGAGCTCGTTTTAGAAGTATCGTTTATAAAATCAAAGGAAATTGTTCATAAACACAGACGCACCACTATTAGGTTTTATCGCTTTTTCAAGTACTACTTAAACCCCTAGACACAAAGTTTTTACCTCTAGTGGATACAAAATTCAATCGATCAGATAAAACGTTTTTTTTTTTTTTTTTTTTTTTTTTTTTTTTTTTTTTTTTTTTTTTATCGGGCGTTTCAAAATATTCTTTTTACAGTAAAATTGTTTTCTAATAAAAAGTTTTCCAAAGTTTAACATTGGAAAAATGTATGCTTGGGACTTTATATATGAGGTCATATTACAACTACAGCTAAAACATAGGTTATCGTTTACCATTCTTTAATACGCTCTTTTGGACTAATCTCAAGACTTATAATGGCTAATCATTATGCAATTTTGTGTATGATTGATTTAGAATTTTTTTTATGCCAAGATATTGACTTGTTTGACTTGATAACTAAAAAAAAACAAAAAACAACAACAACATCAAAATACATGACTTCCTTTGGTAGACACTTAAACACCACTTCAAAAGCCCAACTGATGGTCCCCCACGTCATATTTTGTTGATCAATATGGGTGTAAAATATTTTCAAATAATTTTCTAATAACAGATCAAAGGGTTATAGGTCTACCCGTTGAACATTGTGAAGGATCCTAGCCCTTCTTGCGTATACAAAATAATTTACCTTCTCCATCAGAATCCCCCAGAGTCTGGGGCAAAGATTGTTAGTTATGACCCGGGGCATATAAAGTTTTTATGGAAGGACTGGTCGTGTGAACTTCAGACGAAGATCATTTGATAGGAAATGTATTGTTCTGGTTCCCTTTTAAAAGCCAAAAATGATGGAGGGCAACTAGCCCTATCCCCTCCCCGACATCCTGTTTTCCCCAAACATATCCGATCAAAATTGGGAGATTGCCATTCTTTTCACAGTAGTCCAAAGAGCATATAAATATGTCTTTGGGATGGACACAACCCCTCAGAGCCCTGGGACAAGGGTTGTAGGTTGTACCCTTGGGCATATCAGGTTTTTATAGAACCAGTGGTCTTAAAAACTTCGGATCGGATGAGACTCGGAAGGATAAGGTTGAACTGGCTAAAAAGGCAATGTATATTTCTTTTAAATCCTTTTGTATATCATAACCATTTTCGGCGACGAAGATTTGATACAAAATGATAACTTCATGATATAACTTTCTAGATAACTTTCTGGCGCCCTCTTTCCCTGTGTTTTTTTTCACTCTTTTTTTTTAGAATAAATTTGTCAATTCAAAAAATATTTCTCCCCCCTTTGTACCCCCCCCCCCCCCCAAATATTTTGCTCATTGCGCTCTTGTCACATTGCCCCCTCCCAAGATTTTGCAGTAGATCCACCCCTGCGTACAATACACACATACACTCAAGGGCAAACTGGCTTTAAAATCAATATAATAATTTTAAATCCCTTCTTTGGAATCCTGACCAAAGTGTTGCTTCCGCAACAGCTTCATTGGCAAAGTCGACAAAGGGCTGCTGGGACACTTCAGGCTGCCTAAGCAACATAAATCTAGTTTCTTTTCGAATTGTATCAATTTTGGTATTTTTACTCTCTACCATATTAAGCTTAAGCGTCTAATAGTATGCCCCTAGTAGCGTTTGTCTTAAAGTAGCCAACTAACGACAGAAAAATAACTTTTGTGAATAATAGCGTTTCATCAAAATGATGTGATCCAGATGGTATACACAAAAAAGCAGAACAAAAGAGGAGCCGGCTGTTAACATCAGAAATCTTTAAAAGGATGCATACCCCGGTGTAACTCAAATATTTTCAGTTCGCATGATTAGATTATGAAAATCCTGGCCTCGAGGCCTCTACAACAAATATGGTAAAATGTAGCGTGAAATCCTTCATCGTTAGAACGTTGAAACAGTTTTTGATATAGAATATCCATATCGTATTTATAAATTCTTAAATAAAAGAAAATTTGATATCCATCAATTTTCTCTTTCAGAATCGGTTCCTTTCTTGTTTTTGGTTTTCGGCTTTGCGCACTGCTCTGCTGTGTAGATTTTAACAGGCATCCTTCAAATTATTTTTAGTTCCAGTAAATACGACAGTAATCTAAGGGACTTAAATTTGTAGCGAACAGTACAGTATAATTTATGACAACTTCAACATAAAGTAGATTTTATAACGTTTATTAAAGGTTTAAACAACTACAGACATCAATAAAACAGGTACAAGCAAATACAACATTGAAAATATGTTAGAGTTTAAATGGTAGGTTATGCTAGAAGAAAAAGTACCTGCTAATTAATTTGCATAAGAGACAGCAATCAAAACACTCACACAAAACGTTTGCTTTTTTTTTATCAACCCTTCTTCTTACAAGCATTGAACTGAAGCGCTCAAGTTAAATTGGTTTATTTCAGTTGTGTAGCGTTACTGAGGTGTTCCTCTTTTAAACTGAAAAGCATTATTCCAACCTTGCAAAGCATTATTCAAACAGCATGAATACCACCCCCTCATTCCCCTTATACTTAACTTTCTATGATTTGTTTATAAATTTATTATAGTTAAAGTTAAAACCATTAAAGAGTATTATAAAACCTGATAGAGGCCAGAATATATCAGTTTGAAAGTCAAGACGTATTATCAAAACTTTCTATTTCGCACTTTTTTCAAATTGGTTAATTTCATCTCTCTACTTTATAAATATAGAATAAAACAAGCTTTTGGTAGACTGAACATAAAAAGTCGAAAATAAATATGGCAGCAAAAATATTGACATTAAAACAATCTTTGAAACCAATTCAATTAAAGCGCAAGAGAAAACAAAGCTGGTGGAAAAAATAAATATATAAAGGAACGGAAAAAGACATGAAACAATCGAAAATCCTAGTAAATTCGGATTATGATTCAATACAATAGTAACGAGAGGACATACAGCGGAACAACGACAAAATCCTAATAAAAGTCCTAATAAAAGAGCATAAAATAAAAAAAGATTAATTAAAAAAAGCTAGACTATTTAATTTTTACCAAACAGAGATTTATACCCAACCCACCAAGACAATTCAAGATCAATCGACTTTACATCATGGTTCCTGCTTTTTTTTTTTCTTTTACTTAAAAGTATCGTCATAACTTTCCAATGCCAATTTTCAAACAAATCATAAACCCTATCTAATGCTGACAGAAAAATATTCCTTTTTATTAATATTCTTAAAAAACTGTCAGTTTTATTTTTAAAAAGAATATTAATGCTATGCACATACCTTTTATTTACTTTTTATTTATGTAAAGTAAACTTATTCCTCTTTTACCAATCAAAGTTCGTGTAAATGTTCTCTTTGGCAGATAGTTTTTCAATTTTATATCTAAAGATACGTAGTGACATTCCAATCCCCAAACCTTTCAAGAAGATGTCCCCAAGAATCCACTCTAGCTCTAGTTCAAAAATGTTATACTTTGCAATAGGGTTGACCCACTGGTTAAAACTTTGCAAATTTTAGGTAAAGCTACCAGCTTTCCAATACAAAAAACTTTAGGGGATTTGTATTTACAGCTAAGACACCACAGGAAGTTAGGAAGACAGAGAAGTAACGACCCATCAAGGGAGCAAAGTAAGGATTGTGACTTTACAAGTTAGAGGATGGCATAATCCCTAAGAAAGTGACAAAACAAAATTCTTGTTTTTTAGCTAAACTGAACGTTTTTATACAGAAAAGAGGGATAGAAAACATAATCAACTGGCTAATAACATCTAATTTGTCAACACATACTTGAGTATATTTCTCTAAAGTATTAAAGACTATCCTTAATGGTACTTTAGTTACCAAAGTAACAACCAATATATTACAATTCTTAAATATTCCACATATGCTATTACCTTCTTTGATATATTCCATAACAAAATCAATTAGAAACACCCTTTCAAAGCACAACATTAACAATTGTAGCATGTTTCTTCTTGTATAGATAACGTATATTGAGATAGAAAATTACAGCTATTATTTTAATTAAAGTAAATTATAGTAAATTGGGAAAACGCCTTTAAACCACAAAGTTATGACATCTCTTACTGCCATAATTACATCGAAATAATTAAAACGAAATTTTACAACAGCCGTTATAACTGTAACAGAATTGTACATCTCAAGCATCCACTAAGCAAAAACAGTATTTTAAGTAGTTCACCTACAGCGATGCTTAAAACAAATTACATTTATATCAATCAAATAAAATTCACAGTAACAACAACCATACCGGCAGTAAGCATACTAATAAAACCTTCAGCTATCCTATATGATTTTAATTCTAGCAAGAAAATGACAATTAATCCAAAATGGCCCTAAATGAGTTCAATGCCACCGATGGATTATTGGACAGGTCTCATCCATTTCTTCCCCAACTGTAATAATTACCGAACTTTTCAATAAGATTTGAAACTTTACGCCAAATAAGAACAAGAACCTTCATTTTTAATTAAAAAAGGCCCCCTTTTCAATCTTTAGACATTATATTTTATCTGACTTTTCCCTAATGCTGAGGAAATTACTAAAAGTCATTTTCTAAGCTGTTCACAAAGGGAGGATCAGCAACATATGCAGATTAGAAAAATCGAATTTTCATCGATCAAAAACATTTTTTGCAACTATTGCAAAAGTGTGAAACTGTAAGTTACGATTTTTTGACAAGACAGCGTTGAATTATGTCTGGTAATATGAATTAACAATGAAATTTATTTATCCACTGATGAAAGTGATGAAAACTGGGGGGGGGCTACTAGAAATTCAAAGCGTGGTGATGCTAAAATAAAATTGTCAATAAGCAGGAATCCTAGAAAAGTTAGTCAAATGCTTAGCTACTACACTCACAACAAATCAGTAAAAAGCAGCGCAAACAAAACCCTAAAGAAGCTTTACAATTCACATTATATATATTCACAGTAACTATTTTTATCATATTTATTAATACAGAAAGACTTCTTATAATGTGCAAATAGGGCTTGCTCTGAAATAAGCACACGGGAATGCATAAGATGAAGATAAAATGCCTTTGGTTTGGCCGTACTTTAGGATTTGAGAAGTTTTCCTGCTCGCTGATTTGCCATGGATATTCTTGTCTCGTTTGATGTGCCCTAAAAAATGGAAAAGCTTTAAGGAAACGAAGAAACTTGTCTCTTCGTTATTTTTTCTCAACTAAGCAGTTAAGCCAAGACACGATGCATTTTCGAACTCCTATTTAGTAGCCGGGACCATACAGAGTAAAACTTGTGCTAATTGAACCGCTTATTAAGTAGGATTTTTTCAGAAGAAAAAAAAAAAACGACCAAGGCAAGCGATTCTAAATAAAAAAAAAGTTATATGCCAAATAACGAAAACTAAGAGGCAACCTTCCTTAGAATTTTGTTTTGTTCAATTTGGTTGTGACCCATGTACAGAGATGATGCCTTGAAAAAACGAAAAAAAAAACGAGGGGAATATAAAACACAAATGAGCACACGGACGAGGGAATAAGAAGAGCAAACTTCTATCCAAGGATTGGAAAATTGTGACCTCCAAAGGCTTTTTCTGTGCCCCCTTCCCTCCCCCGAAGATTCCAAGGATAAAGTTTCTGTATTTTCCAATTTCACATACAAGGGTATTAGCGTGGGATAGAAGCTAATGTGAAGGCATTTCCTATATTCAAAGCTGAAGCTCTAGGAAAATCTCGGAGCCAGGTACAAACATGTCAGAGGCCGAAAAGGCGAACGTTAGAAAAAGATGGTCCATGAATGGTGTTGCGTCTCTCCCAAATTCAGGAGTGGTTGAAGATTAAGCAAGCAGAAACTGAGCCAGGAGTAGCTGAGCATGCATGGATTCAGCTATGTGCAGATGTTCAATGACTGACGACCCTTATGAAGCTACGCCTAGCCTTACGGGACGTTGAATTAGAACCCACTGCTGAAAAATAAAGCACCTCCTCCCAATGATAGGTCCAAAAAAGTAGTTATTTCCATTCAATGACTAAACAGGCCTCTGGTGGCTTGGTGCTGCGGTGAGTTGTCAGTAGTAGTAGTAGTAGCGACTAAACAAAACAACCGTATCTCTAAGCAGTAATTAAGCTGGAATTAGGCACCATTGCTTAACAAATATCCTTTACCTATCTATCCTTTTGATATGGAGTTGTTTCCAAAACACTTCATTATTACTTCGTTCCTTAGTGCCATTTTTATGTGCCAAAGACCATAAGACAGACTGTTCAATCATTACGTTAGGCATATCTGGGCTATTGCGAAACCCTGTAGGCATCCAGGGTCTAGATTGTGATATATCGTTGAGGGGCAAAAAGCTGTACAAAGGAGACTAGGCGTTGTTTGAACATTTCACGTATTACCTGCACGCTCCAACGTAAAATAATACATATGTATCATCATCACCATCATCATTTTATTTATAACCCATCACAAAAAAAAACTGGGCAGAGCCCCGAAAAAGACAGAGTAAAAATCATCAAAAATAACAAAGAAACAACAGAAATAAAAACATACTTTGAAAACTACGGACAAGGTATAAACAGAAACGACCAAAGATGGGAAGACTTCTGGCATTAGTAGAGAAATCACGAACACGTTTCTCAATAACCCCGGCTGGGTTTACCAATTGATACTTTCTTTGCAGAAAAGAGTTGCTTGTCCATGTTGGCAGTTCTATCAAATACTTTGCAAATTTAAAATAAAGGTAATGAACTTGCTTTCTCTTACCACAATTAAGAAAAGACCAAACAGGAGCAAGGGCAAGTAAGCGAGGAACTGTTAGGCTATTATATAACTGAGAACGGTGAACTCTACTCATATACAAAACGTTTGAAAAGCCGGGTGGCATACGCAGCCTGGATCTTTCTAGCATAATTTTTCATTGCCAGGTTTACAGTTTCTTTCAGATTTGCTCCAACAGGCATGCCCAGGTATATATATATATATATAT
>JAQQPU010009683.1:0-11707 GCA_029168905.1 Artemia sp. Kazakhstan ARC1039 | reverse complement strand
GGGAGCAAAAACAATTTTCTCGATAAATATAAAAGAGTATAAGTTACTGTTTTTTTTCTTTAGGCCTTTCCCTGATAGGGGTCACTACTAGTCAACGATAAATGAATATATAATGAGAGAATCAAAATTCGATTAACCTCTGTAAACGACATAAATTATTTAAGCTGTTTCATAAGTTGGAATAGGTACAAAGTGTCCTATCTGCTGTTAAATTATCTGTCCACTTAGAGCCTTATCAAAATCGACTGAAGAAAAACATACCCGAAACAGATTTTATCAAGGAAAATTAAAAAGTAATATTAAAACCTAAAACGAGCAGAAACAAAATTCACATAATAGATTAAACTAGAAATGAAACAAAAAAGAAAATAAATAACCATATTGCAACGAAAAATAAATCCAAATTTTCATTAATATTTTTTTCTTCGAAATCTTTTCCTTTCAAATTCATGGAATATCTAATTGACCAAGCACTTACTTAATCACAAAATCTAAATACTGCATTAGCAAACAAAACAGACAGCTTAAAATTTTCCAACATTCTTTCAAAAATGGTTACTTAGGCAATAGCAGAAAAAAGCGTCCTTTTAAAATAGTATGACTAAATTGAAAGTCACAAATGAAACGAATCTAATAATTTTTTTTTCTTCACAGTAAACGATCAGTATTTTTTTCTTTCGTTTTGATGCTATGAAAAGTGAAAACAGACTTTTCGAAACCTATATCGTTTTCAGTGAAGCAAATTACACTCCGGCCTTTAAGTGGTTTGAGAGAGCCCACTCTTATTCATCATAATTTCTGTTTGTGTTACGT
The DNA here is from genome assembly GCA_029168905.1 of Artemia sp. Kazakhstan ARC1039. NCBI lineage: Eukaryota > Metazoa > Arthropoda > Branchiopoda > Anostraca > Artemiidae > Artemia > Artemia sp. Kazakhstan ARC1039. The sequence continues at coordinate 10,894 of JAQQPU010009683.1, read as the reverse complement.
TTGATATGATTATTCATTCAGAGTATTCGGTTTGAGCTTGACTGATTATAATTTCATGTGATTTCTTTTTAAATTGACCGAGTTTTTTCCTTTTTTCATCCTGGTGCAAAAGATTTAGACTCCTTTTTTATGAGAACTTGATCTTTGGAGACAACTTTTATTTATCTTTAGAAAGGAAATATATTACCAAAAGACACTAAAAAAATAAAAGCAGGAATCTATACAAGAAAAAATTAGTAAAAAAAAGCAAAGCAAAAGAATGATGACGAAAATCCAATATTGAGACATTCCCATTCTTATAATCAGACCTAGCAGGGATCCCTCAAGGATCAGAATGAAATAAGTCACGTTCTCAAATGAAAGCTCTCGACAAAACAAAATATAATCTCTTGAATGAAAATTGTTTGAAGATCTTTGAATAAAAACTGCCCAAACTATTCTGGATTGGTACATCCAGATATATTCTATTTTTAAGTCAGATTCACGGATTGGGAGGAGGGGGAATTTCACTCACTATATTATTTTTTGCTCCCCTGCCCACATTGCAAAAACAAAACAAAATTGTCTCCAAAATTTTGAAAAATAACCACCACCACCCCCCCCCCCCCCCACCCCCCTACATTTTAGTGAATTAGAGCTCCAGTCTAGAAAAGAGAGAAGAAGAAAATTCTTGCAGATATGACAAACAAACATTCCCCTTGCGTCTAAGGAAATTAGCTCTGCCAGTGTCAATGGCAGCCAAAAAGCGACAAGTTACTATAAAAATAACCCTGGCATTCGGCACCTAGACTATGAAGTCATAGAAAGAAAAATAGACTTCAAATAGAAAACACAGAATATTCCCTAAATGAATGGCAGAATTGTTACCACTAATACTATCATATCTATTATATGGCAATCTAAAAGCAAATAAATTATAGAGATCCATCCAAAGAGAGAACCATTATTTGGAAATGGTTACTATATGGATTGATAGGCCAGCTGCGAAAAAAACAAGCATTTTAAAATGGTAAATTTGAACGAATACTTTTATTTTTATTTCTGTATATATCATATGAGTCTTTAAGACTTTTTCCCTTCAAAGAGGGTTTTTTTTAGTAACGGGACGGCGAATCAGAATGGAGAATTGGAATCATGAGAATCGCTGTTGACTAAATTTAAATCTTCTTTTTGAACAAAGCTAGTACTTGATTTCTCCATGACTCGGAAACCAAAATTGTGTGAAGCAATTTCCATGTATTTGACGTAATATTTTTCTAACTTCAGCTTAATAGCTAGTGTTTATACTATCAATGCGGGATCACACAAGAAATCTTCGAGACAATGGGGTTTCACATAAATCATAAATATTTCTATAACTGCCACCGCAGATTTAAAAAGCAACTGCACACCAAATCACACACATTTGCAAACCTTAGCTTTTTAATAGCTGATTAGCTTTATTGCTGGCATCAGTAACATGGTGGACGTTAGAAGTGGCCTAGAACAAAAGCGGACATACTGTATAATGGCAAAAATAGCTGATATAACGCAACATTAGAAGAATCTATTTGCTTAAATATGAGCTACAAATAATACCAAATATTTCATCGGCATATTTAATGCATTTAAGAAAATAAAAGCAGAAAAAAGCACAAAACAAGAAAAAAACACAACATGAGACATAAAAAAATTATGCTCACTCAAGGCCGTATCCAGGTTACCAGTTTCGAGCCCCCCCCCCCATTTTTTGTCCGACTCGTAAAAACGTGACAAAAATGCATACAAACAAACTTTAAATGAATTTTAAAGTTTTTTTATGCAATATTTCCTCCCTCCCCGAACAAAAATCATTGATACGCCCTTGGATTAACTTGAAAGTAAAGAAAGAGAAAAAGTCAGGTGCTCCATGATAAGTACACGTTGTTGAGATTTCTCAGCCTTTCCTAATTGCCAATTTAGCAGCTAGTTGATATTACTTGATATTACTTATTAGTCCAAGAAACGGGCAATTTTGATGAATCTTACACGTAAGAAGATCGATTCTTGCTTAAAAGGCAATAAATCTAATTCTCTAGGCTCGCAGCATACCAACTCGGTAAGATTTTTAAATTAGCAAACAAAAATAGCAGAAAAACGCGAAATTGTGTTTTGCCACGTTCTTTTTTCCTTAGGTGTGATTACGATGAGTGTTCTTTGATAAAAAGCTTCATTGGACCCATGATCTTTGTGACTAGTAGTTATACGGACCTGATGAAGCTAGCAATATGGACTGGACACATTTGAGATAAAAAAAAGGATAAGGAACACCTATAAGCGATAAAAAAAATTCCAATTTCGTTATTTCACTCCTACAATGGGCTATCAGAAGTTTCCTTTCTGTTAAAATTCCTTAATTGACCGATAAATCGTTGACATTAACGTATTTATTATTCTTAGCCAGTTCATTCATTGTAGTTTAGAAAGAAGTTTTCCTGGACCTAGCCTATGTTTGCTTTTACTTTTTGGACTTTAAATTGGGGCGAGTTCAACCCAGGATCTTTTTCAAGGCTATTCAATGACGGGATAAACCATCGCTAATATTGACATTCAACTAATTTCTGCTGCATGTATGCTGCATACATATTTTTTTTGTTCAGTACAAGTTTTAACTGCGCTTGTTATCTACTATAAACAGAAAACACATTTTTTCTTTATACGAGCCGCACAAATACGAATTTCATACGGTGTTTTTTTTTACAACACCAGATAGGGTGTGAGGATTGTTTTTGTTTTTTTTTTTAAATCAGGTAAGGTATAAGATGAGGTCGTTATATATCAGATGAAGGTCGTTTTTTTTTCCAACACCAGATAGGGTATAAATAAAAGACAAGTTCATACAAAAAAAAATTATTACAAAAAGATTGGTACACTTTCATATAATTATTTTAAATGAACTTGTCTTATACTTATAGCCTATCGAAGGTTAAAAGAAAACGACCCTCTTAATTGATTCCTAATTTTTTTTTTTTATTTGTATGTTTCTTACTCAAAACAAAAATTTCTAATAAAGACAAGAGCAACCCAAAAAATTAAAAAATTCTACTCAAAAGCCACGTTTGAAGTAAATCTGAAGGCTGCAAAAACACAATTCAATTTAAAGGAAAAAAAGTGGAGAAAACATTGCCGCCGAAAACTTTGCACAATATAATCAAAACAGGCAAGCTAAGTCTAGTTCTCTTCTTTGACCGCTTTCATTTTATGGAGTTAATTTATTTTACAAATTAATGGCCCAAATAATACTTTCTCAGAAAAAGTTGTTAGCGTTGATCTTACAACACCTCTAACTATTATAATTTAAACTTGGCCAATTTATACTGTTCTAATTTACCCTAACTAAACTTTAATATTTTCATCCTTCTTTTAAAGTAGGGCGTCTGTATTATACAAAGTTACATCTCAAAGAGCTTTTGTCTTTTGCTTAATATACTATGAAAATAGTATCCTTCCCGTTACCTAGGCCTTTAGAAATTCCGTTCCATGGAATTAATTTTGCTCTTAAACCCACTTTTCTGAAAACTACAAGAGAAGAAAACGATAAGAAGAGACAAAGACAAGATAACTGAAACAACCTCTCTTTATCAATCTCTCTGAAATAATCCCTGTTTAAGTATCTTAAGGGTACAGTATTGACTTAATAAAAGCTAAATATAGACATTCTAAGATTACATAAAAGGTCGGTAAGCAGTTGCTGCGAACACAATTACCTTCTATATTTTTTATTTTATTTTAAAATTATGAAAAAAAATATTTCCATTTCCCAAATTTGCTTAAGATATGGATGAGTTATAATCTAACTTATAGTTCGAAGTTTATTTTTTTCATAGCTTTCCTCATTGGTAGCGTGCCTCTCAAAGCCATTGCTGACACTCTTCTAAACTGTTTTGTTTATGAGAGATAAAATGGGATATGGATACCCAGGAAGAAAGTAAGAGCACCTCTGCACCCTTTGGCAGAAAATCCTGGATATAATTCTAAAACAGAATCAATTCGTCTTAGTGGTTGTGTAGCCTTGCCGGTAATGAGGGAGAGGCAAATATTTGCCTTTCCATTATTAATAAACTAAACAAACTTCCTTCCTCGAAAAACCTTATTTTCCTCTTTTATTTATTTTTTCGCATATATTATTTCTGTTACTCATATGATAGCCGCGTCTTAGGGCATATATTTTCTTTTTTGTTTTAATTTACCAAGGACATGTCTTCAGACCAAGGCAGTATCCAGAGGCGGGGGTTGTCGGGCTTGAATCCGGTATAAAAAATCGAACCCCCCCCCCCCTACCGAACAAAAACCTAAGACACGATTAATTCTCTAATGAATTTCTAACTTTCTATAAATGGTTCCTTGAGTAAAATACATATTAAAAAAAAAATAAAGAAAAAATATTATGGGTTCTTACTTTTCAAAGGATCGAAGACAGAAGCATAATTAAGAAGCATATTTAATCTTAACTTTATAATACAATAATATGTTATATAATATTACTATGGGTACCAAGTTAATATAAAACTGGATATGGTTTCAATAGAATTTCAAAACAAAGATAAAAGCTGATAGCAGAATTTGAGGGGCAGGGGGGATGAGCTTCCCAGCCCTTTCATCTCTTTGCCAAACTAAACATTACCTTGAAATTAACATACTTGTTTTTGTTTATAATTTCACCATTCATAGTCACCTTTAATCATTCACAACCAGGACTCAATGATACTGCTGTAAAAAGCTTTAAAAAGCAACTTTGAATAGATAGGCAAAAAAAAAACCTACTTTAGCATTAATTCTATCTATCTGTTGATTTTGGTTTCCAATTTCTGAGCCCATATCAATCGCCATATTTCTTAGGTTTCCGATCATTGTGTTGACTTGGCCCATATTTTCTTCCATTTCATCTTCTCGGGCATCTTTCGTAATCCTATTAATATAAAAGAAAAAATCATCTTATAAACCATCACTTTCAGGCTTTCAACAGATTGGATGCTCTAAATACATAGAAAAAAAAACTATCTCCACAAAGTGAATTTTATGTGGCCAAAGTAAGTAAGACTTACTCTTTCAACTAGTGCTGTAGAAACCCCATCGACTTCGCTTTCATAATTCAAAAGGCGTTATAATACAAGATATGAAAATTTACAGGAGATGGAAACAACTGAAAATGAGTTTCAGGTGTTATGTCTGTTATAAACGAGGCTTATTTTACAGATCTTCCAGGTACACCAGAGCTATTGGTATCAGCATCTATTACTTTTATTTCAACATGCGAGAAAAGGAGACAAAACTCATTACAAGAGAATGAAAGACATCAGAGCATATAAAACTCAGAAGGCGAAGGAACGTACGGAGGGGGAAGCTTAGCTCCGAAATCCTAAATTTTCCTGAACTTCTGGGTACAACCACCATTTAACTCCACCTTCCTTTAATGCAAATCCCCTTCAACTCAACCCCCACTTAACTTAACCCCGTGCAATTCAACATTATATTCAACTCAAACTCCATACAATTCCACCCTCATTTAACCCAACACCCCCCCTTTCCAACTCAACCTTCGTTTAACTGAATCCTGTTTGATTCAACTTCTATTTAACTCAATACCCTGTCACATTCACCTCAATCCCATTCAACTCAATCGCAGTGCAATTCAACTATCATTTAACTAAACCGTTCGTGCAACTCACCCCCCGTTTAACCATCCCAATTTGAATCTATCCCCATTCAACCTCATTTGTACAACCATGTGTGTTCGAGCCCTGGGTATGACAAATTTTGCTAACTTCAAATATATAAGACAGAATGATACTGTTCGCATTTTAGAGGGAGGACGAGGAACAGTTATACATTAAAGCAGCAAAAAGCAAAAAAAAAAGTAACAAAAACACTTAAGTATAACCAATGAATAAAGGCCAATTCGTTCGAGTTAATTTTTATCACTTTCTGACAAAACGGGCTGAATAACATTTTCTAGGTAAATTGTTGATATAAGGAGATTTGAACTGAATGGGGTGGATTCGAATAAGGGTTAAGTCAAATAGGGTTGGGTTAAACAGAGGTTGAGTTGCAGAGGGGTTGAGTTAATTGAGAGTTGAATTAAACGGGGGTTGACTAGCACGAGGGTTCAATTCCATGGAGGCTGAGTCAAATGGGGGTTGAGTTGCACAAGGGTTTAATTTGACAGGGTTGAGCTGCACGAGGGTTGAGTTGGATAATGGGTGAGTTGAATGAGGGTTGAGTTACATAGGGGTTGAGTTAAACGGAGTTGAGTTAAAGCGTGATTGTGTCAAAGGGGGGTTGTTTTGCACGAGGGATCAGTTAAATGGGTTAAGTTTCACAGGGTACAGTCAAACGAGGACTCAGTTGCCAGGGAATCAATAAATCTGAATCCCACTGTGCAACATATCAGTTCTGAAAATATCGCAGTCGATTTGTAGGGTATTTCAAGTACCATAGACAGTGAAAATGAAATCTCATGAAACATATAGATTAAGCTGAAACTTGGACAACCATATATATCTTACAAAATTAGGAAAAACCGGGAGTCCTATTTTCAAGGAAAATACCTCCCGATACATTTTTGCAGTTTTTGGTAGTAGATGACGCTAAATAAAATATGAAACGTGGGCAAAATTCAGCGAGATACGCTAAAAACATATAGCAAGGAACAACTTAAGGATATGCAGATTTCTTTTGAAAGAGTATATTGTCTTTAGGAATAAGCATACTCTTAATGCTTGAATTTTACAGACGAAAAGCATTGTTAAATTTAGCTAACATATTCTTGCTTATTGATTTTCACGGTTCAACGTAGCAACACTGACGAAAATGTGGTTACTATCCTTAAAACCTCAGGATTTTGAACCAACCGAGAGTTAAATCTTACAAAATCGCGGTTTTCGGGTGCGAATGGACCTAAGATGTGTCCAAAGGGATAAATATTCTTATTTTGGTGTCCTTAGTACCTTAAGGATAGCAAGCCTTGATATATCTAATGGACAAGTTGCGATTTTAGAGAAAGTAATTTCAATGTTACCTCAGATGGGTGCTTACAAAGATCACAAATCCTTATAAACCAAATTAATGGAAATCAAGTACTAGTCTTTTTATGAAGTTGCAGCACAGTCATACAACGTCCTTAAAGATGATCAGGTATGGACAATTCCCTAGTAATATCTAGACTATCATGAGTCAAAAGGGGCAAAAGTTGTATTTGCACATATTGGGGGAGGAGAGGGAGGTAGGTCAATATGTTTGAAATGGGAAGGGGGAGTGTTGAAGGGGGAAAAGTCAAAAGACCCTAGTTAGTTCTCAAATAATGCAAATTGGCAATACTATTATAAACCTGATTTCAATGATGTGCGACATGTCCAACCACTGTGAAATATGCTCTTAACGTGTTTTGATTTTGGATGTCTCTGTTGTACAATTAGCCTCACATTTGTCGTAAGCTAGTTTGAAAAACATTTAATATCATTTTCAACGAAAAAAGAACTTGAAGAGAGGAGATAGAAGGGGACACGGTCCCAAGCGCCTCACTTTGAGCCCATCAGTCGTATATATTGCAAGTCTTGTGTGAATGATTTCCAACTTTCCAACGTCTTGTTGCGACATTTCGAACTATCTGCTAAAATATTTTATAAAGTTTAAGTTTTAAATGTATGATTACCACAGTTTGGGTTCTTTACCCATAGCTTTAGATTAATCATAACTCACCTGGAAGGACATTTTTTGGATCTTCCAAGTATTTTGATTTAACTGCCAATCCTAAAATTTTTATCCGGTAACACAGGGTTTGAACTGGCATCGGGTACGTGGGTTACTGAAGAATTCGCAGGTTACCCCCTGATCCTGGTCTGGCCCAAAGAGCATTAGAATTTTTAATTTCTGATTGAACCAGTCCTCCTTCAAGGTGTACCTACTCAAGCAGCCACATCGCTCTTCAATTATATGAATAAAAATTGACTACAAGATATCAATAGCAACACGTAAGGGCGTATCAATGATTTTTTCCGGGGGGGGGGGGGCCAAAAACTTAAAAAACATAAAAAAGTTATATATACATTTTGTTAAATTTTATAAATTGGACACAATTTCGGAGGGGGGGGGGGTCCAACCCGGGATAAAGGCAATAGCGAGAATAAAAATAAGATAGAAATTAGTTTCATCTTCTTAGCAGAAACACCAAATTAAAATCCGATAGTACCATCTACATTTTTTTCTCTCTAATCTAATATTTTCTTCCCGGTTCAGTGGCATTCCTATCCAAGGACCAAATTAAGAAAAAAAAGTCTCTCTTTACTTACTCACTATTTTTCCTTTTAAAGAGAAGTGGACGACGGTCGAGCCCAACAATAAGCAACAATTTCACACTAAATGAAGCACAAATTGATTTACCCTTTCTTTCTTAAATTACTGGAGTTTTGCAATTGTATAGAGACATTATGAGACAAACTGGAAGCCCTCTGCTACATTCAGTCAGTCAGAAAATTGGAAGTTTTTGAAGAGAAAGATATTGTAGCAAAGAAAACAGAAACTATGGAATAACAATTGACTGCAGATGGAACGGAAATAAGCAAACGCTATTTATAAACACAAAAGAAACCTATGTGTTTATACCTATTTTGTTTTGTTTATACGCACCGAATCAACTGAAGAATACAGGAAGAGCTCATTCAGATCTTCGGCACTATAAAAGGCATAAATTATAAACGGCATACTGCAACTACTTAAAATAAATTATCCAGCTCGAGCTCGAAACATCGGCTAAAACCACCTCATTGGAACTTCTGATTCAAGAAATCTGACTATAGCAAATACAAGCTCATGAGTAACTTAATACAAGGAGCTAATCGGATTGCAATGAATATGTAGAGCTATATTTGAATTCTGACATCTTGATTACTCGACATATCAGGATGCTAACTTGTAATTGTCACTTGAAAAAAGAAAAAAAAGAAAAAAGAGGAGAATAATGAGGACCAAGAAATTTAGAATCTCTTGAATTGAATCAGTGATGGGATAATGGCAAAGTTTTTGCCGGTTCCGACTACACCTCATATTTTCACTTTTGATACAATTCTCAATACCAATTCTTAGCCAAATTGTGATTTGTATATTATCAAATTCCATCTACTAGTAGTGGGGGGGGGGGGCAAGGGGTAAGATGGCTTCCCTCTAACAAATCTTAATTTTGGTTATTTTAAGTTTAGTTACACAGTATTTCCATTTTTTTTTTAAATAGGCTTTCGAACTGATTTAAGGTATTTTTTCTGATTTCTGCATTAGGGGAAGTCTTAATCGCTTTATCAGAAAAAGAATATAAATACTTGAATTTTGTGTTTTTTCTCATGTTTTTCTTGTCTATCAGTTGCTATTTGTAAACATTAACAACTTTTAGAAGCACTATCAATTTTTCTCAAAGCTATTGAACGCATATGCTAAAAAAAACCTTAAAGAAAGATATGGGAGAGGGGGAAAGTGGGAAGAAATGAGACTGAGAAGAAAGACAAAAGCAGGAAGAGATTGAAAAAATCACTATCGAAGGACTGGAGAAAAAAATTAAAAGAACAACTCTGATCAATATTGAAGGGGGGGGGACCAGAACTTTAAAATCAGATTGAACACACGCTGTCAAAGTTTGAAGCCATCGAGGCTGAAATTAGGCGACTCGAAAGAGCAACTTAAATGAAGACATGTATTGGCTATTGATGATAATTAGCGGGGTTTGGAATAATAAGAGCAGACCAAGGTAGCCCTAATGTATAGTTTCTGAAGCCCCAGTTTACATTAAAAACTACATAACAAAAACAGAATTCAATTTCCTCTGGACAATCTCATAAAAAATGCAATGAGAAGCAATTCTTGGCACACTCTAGCGTGTACCAGCTTAAAGTCGAAATTCCAAGTAAGTAGACCAATTGAGTCTTCTACCTTCTTTGTTTTCATATATAGGTATACAGGCACGCATTGGGGGGGGGGGGGCTCTTTCGAGCCTTGACTAAAAAAGTATACATTCTTCTGATTTTCTCCATATTTTCCGTTTAACTTATATATTTTCATGATTTGGAGACACCCACTCCCCTCCTCGAACTATGTTCATTCGCGTGCGTCTAGTGTCATTAACATGTTTCTTTAATTATGAACTTCAACATTAATTTTAAAAGAATAAACGAAAAAGGAGCAGATGAAGTTAAGAGTGATTCTTTTCTCAAAAGTAATTGAAAAATTGCCACTTTCCAACTAGGCCTAGATAATAATGTTGTCTTATCAGAAAATTTCGACATATGCCGACAAAAATCAGTCGAATTAGAACACCAAAAGCTAAGAACAGATATTACAGACGATTTACCCCAAAGCTGATACGAGCGTTTATAGCCGGCCATGACAAACCGAATCAAACCCCTTTGAAGAACCCACGGAACAAGATCCAATTCAGAGCGATCTTTCGGTGCTTCTAACTACTTTAGGAAGAGTTTCCGGAAGCGGAACATATTCAACATCTGCTTAAAGATCAAGCAACGGTAATGGGGCTATACGGTATGCAACTAGTTGGATCCTTACTACGTTTTAGAATGAAGATGATAATCCCCCCCCAAAAAAAGAATCTGGGACCATAGATGTACACTAACACATTTGAATAGCAGCTGCAAGTAACTAGTCAGCACATTTGAATAAATGAAAAGACGAAAAGTGCTAATACCATCAATATCAGATGATTTTGATTCAACCCTACAAATGATTTGATCAACAGAAAAGGAGGTACGACTACACAACCTTGTACAATCCTCAAAGGTAAAAAAGAAGGGTACTTTCCCATTATGTGGGCCCCTCGGGTTAACTGCTATATCACTCAATCCATGTCTACAATACTGGTTAAAACAAATACACCGCA
>JAQQPU010009682.1:0-26437 GCA_029168905.1 Artemia sp. Kazakhstan ARC1039 | reverse complement strand
GGCTAGTGCCCTTTTTAATAGTCGAAAGTGATTGGAGGGCAACTAGCCCCCCCCCACGCCAATCATTCCCCCGAAAACATCCAATAAAAATTTTGGGATGGCCATTTTGTTCAGCGTAATTGATTTCCAGATAGAAAATATATTTTGAGGAGGACACTCCCCCACAACCCTCAGGGCAAGGATTATAAGTTATGCCCTGGGGGCATATAAGGTTTTTATTGAAATCTTTGTCGTAGAAACTTGAAAAAGGGCTCATTCGATTTGAAATTCAAAGGGCTAGTACCCTTTTTAATAGTCGAAAGTGATTTGAGGGCAACTATTCCCCCTCTCACGCCCACCTTTTCCCCGAACACATCCAATCAAAATTTTTAGATAGACATTTTATTCAACGTAGTTGAAAGTTTTGGAAATTAGGTCTTTAAGGATGACAACCCCTCCCCCCAGAGCCCTCAGGGCAAGGGTTGTAAGTTATGCCCTGGGGGCATATATAAAGTTTTTATTGAAAGCGTTGTCGTATAAACTTCAAAAGGGCTCATTCAATTGGAACGCCCCTCTCACGCCCACCATTTTCCCAAACACATCAAATCCAAATTTTGAGATATCCATTTTGTTCAACGTAGTTGAACGTTCTGGAAATTAGGTCTTTTAGGATGATAGCCCCCTTAGAGCCCTCACTGCAAGGGTTGTAAGTTATGCCCAGGGGGTATATAAGGTTTATATAGAAAGCTGTTGTATAAATCACAGGCAGCACGATCGCACAGCCTAAGTAAAGAACGGGGACACTCGACAACGAGACAAGAAACGGGGACTAAGTAAAGAGGAGGACACTCCCCCACAACCCACAGGGCAAGGGTTTTAAATCATGCCCTGGGGGCATATAAGAACGATGTTGGCACAATGTATTATTTATTAATTTTTTCCTTTAGAGCAGGGCACTTCGTATCGAAGAAGTTGTCGTAGAAACTTCGAAAAGGTCTCTTTCAATTGGAAATTGGAGTGGCTTGTGCCGTTTTTAATATTCGAAAGTGATTGGAAGGCGACTATAACCCCTTCCACGCCCACCATTTCCCGAAACACGTCCAATCAAAATTTTGAGGTAGCCATTTTGTTCAGCGTAGTTGATTTCCAGATAGAAACTATGTTTTTGAGGACAGTCCCCCACTGCCCTTAGGGCAAGGGTTGTAAGTTATGCCCTGGGGGCATATAAGGTTTTTTATAGAAGGCGTTGTCGTAGAAACTTCAAAAAAGGGTCATTCGATTCCAAATTCAAAGGGCTAGTGCCCTTTTTAATAGTCGAAAGTGATTAGAGGGCAACTAACACGCCTCTCACGCCCACGTTTTCCCCAAACACATCTAATCAAAACTTTGAGATAGCCATTTTATTCAACCTAGTTTTAAGTTCTGGAAATTAGGTCTTTGAGGATGACACCCCCTCCCCACAGCCCTCAGGAAAAGGGTTGTAAATTGTGCCCATGGGGCATATAAGGTTTTTATATAACGCGTTGTCGTAGAAACTTCAAAAAGGGCTCATTCGATTGGAAATTGAAATGGCTAATGCCCTTTTTAATAGTCGAAAGTGATTGGAAAGCAACTAACGCCCTTTCCACGCCCACCATTTCCCCAAACACATCCAATAAAGATTTTGAGGTAGCCATTTTGTTCCACGCAGTTCAAAGTTCAGGAGATTATACCTTTGAGCAGGACACTCCCCCACAGTCTTCAGAGCAAGGGTTATAAGTCATGCCTGGGGGCATATAAGGTTTTTATTGAAATCTTTGACGTAGAAAACTTGAAAAAGGGCTCATTCGATCGGAAATGCAAAGGGCTAGTGCCCTTTTTAATAGTCGAAAGTGATTTGAGGGCAACTAAGCCCCCTCTCACGCCCATCTTTTCTCCAAACACATCCAATCAATATTCTAGATAGCCATTTTATTCAACGTAGTTGAAAGTTTTGGAAATTAGGTCTTTAAGGAAGACAACCCCCCCCCACAGCCCCCAGGGCAAGGGTTGTAAGTTATGCCCTGGAGGCATATAAGGTTTTTATTGAAAGTTTTAGAAACTTCAAAAGGGCTCATTCAACTGGATATTGAAAGGGCTAGTGCCTTTTTTAATAGTTGAAAGTGATTGGAGAGCGACTAACGCCCCTCTCACGCCTAACATTTTTTCAAACACATCTAATCAAAATTCTGAGATATCCATTTTGTTTAACGTAGTTGAAAGTTCTTCAAATTAGGTCTTTTGGGATGATAACCCCCTCAGAGCCCTCAGTGCAAGGGTTGTAAGTTATGCCCTGGGGGCATATAAAGTTTATATAGAAAGTTGTTATAGAAATTTCAAAAAGGGCTCATTTGATTGGAAATTGAAATTGCCCTTTTTAATAGTCGAAATTGAGTGGAGAGTAATTAACCCCCCTCTTACGCCCACCATTTCCCCAAAAACATTCAATCAAAGTTTAGAGATAAGCATTTTGTTCAACGTAGTTGAAAGTTCTGTAAATTATGTATTTAAGGATGACGAACCCCCCAGAGCCCCAAGGGCAAAGGTTGTAAGTTCTGCCCTGGGGGCATATAAGGTTTTTATAGATGAGTTGTCGTAAAATTTCAAAAGGGGCTCATTCAATTCGAAATTGAGAGGGCTAGTGCCCTTTGTAATAGTAGAAAGTGATTGGAGGGTAACTAACCCCCGTTTCACGCCCACCACTCCTTCAAATACATCCAATTAAAATTTTCAGATACCCATTTTGTTCAACGTAGTAGAAAGTTCTGGAAATTAGGTCTTTGAGAATGACACCCTCCCCCAGCACTCAGGGCAAGGGTTGTAAATTATGCCCTGGGGGCATATAAGATTTTTATTGAGTCTTGTCGTAGAAACTTCAAAAAGGCTCATTTGATTGGAAATTGAAAGGGCTAGGGCCGTTTTTAATAGTTGAAAGTGATTGGAGAGCGACTACCGCCCTTGTCACGCCCGCCATTTCCCCAAACACGTCCAATCTAAATTTTGAAATAGCCATTTTGTTTAACGTATTTGAAAGTTCTGGAAATTTGGTCTTAGAGGATGACAACCACCCTAACAGACCTTAGGGTAAGGGTTGTAATTTATGCCCAGGGGGCATATAAGGTGTTTATAGAAAGCGTTGTCGTTTCCAAAAGGGCTCATTCGATTGGAAATTGAAAGGCCTAGTGCCCTTTTTAATAGTCGAAAGTGATTGGAAGGCGTGACATTTTATAGTAAAGATCGACGAAGTAAAATGTATTATTTTTTGTTGTTGTCGTTTAGACCAGGGCACTTCGTATAAAAGGAGTTGTCGTGGGAACTTCGAAAAGGGCTCATTCAATTGAAAATAGAAAGGGCGGATGACTTTTAATAGTCTAAAGGGATTGGAGGGCAACTAATCCCCCTTCCACTCCCACCCTCCCATTTGCACATTATGTTTAAAAACTATATGTTGCCTTAAGATTAAATCAAAATGCATTGTGATAATGCTAATTCCCAATAAGGCATCTCAGCAGTATCCCAAGAACGACTGAGGGTATTATGTTCAAACCTTCGGGGCTACTTCTGCTCTTAAAATTTAACCAAATCAAAATAGCGTAAGTGTATCCAAGCTATCAAAGAAAGTAAACAGATTTTTTTGCGAATGGTATCAAGTTTTCCATTTCAGGTCCACTAGAGGAGGTATGAAACTAAATTAAACACTACTATTTGTGTCCAGATTTTTAAAAGGGTGTATGTTGTTAAAAATTGCTGAAAATTTTTCTCCAGCATACAAATAGCAGGCCAAAATATAAAGTCTTAAAAACGAAAAGATTTAAAGTATTACTTTTCTTTTTCCCTGAAAAGACTATGTCAGTAAAAAACGAACAGAAATTAATTAAAAAAAACTTTTTTCAAAAAATAACCTTTCAAAGAAAAGTAAAGAACTCCATTAAACAAAAAATGAGCAAAAATAAAATCAAATAATCTACCAAGCGTGAAACTACCCCAAATCAGCATCAATAAATAAATGAAACCCATAACGAACAGAAATTACAATAATTAACCGATTGAAACTCAAAACGAGCAGAAATTAACATAAGTTGAGCGCAAAGCCCTTATGCCTTCCCAAGGCCAGAAAAAAATTTGCACTTTACTGAAAAAATACAAATGAATGTGCATTTTCCGTTTAATATACAAATACTGATATTTAGTAATCAAAATGTTAATATTATTTGATTTATTAAAGTTATAAAAGTAAAAACATTTATATTTTTTTAGCAAAGTACAAATTTTGTTCTGGCCTTGGGAAGGCATAGGGGTTTTATGCCCAACTTATGTCAATTTCTGCTCGTTTTGAGTTTGACTCGGTTATTTGGTGTAATTTCTGTTCGTTTTGGGTTTCATTTATTTATCGATGCTGATTTGTGGTAGTTTCACGCTTGGTAAATTATTTGATTTTATTTTTGCGCATTTTTTGTTTAATGGAGTTCTTTACTTTTCTTTGAAAAAATTATTTCGTGGGAAGTTTTTTTAATTAACATAAAATATGGAGTTGTGATCTGTATGAAGGCGAGGGATTGCTCTATAGCGGCCTATAAAGCACCCTAAGCGCCAAAAAGCGCAAGCTTACCTGCCTCGCTACAAAAGCATCAAAACTTCTGAAAGAACATTTTAAGATATGGCGATTCCAATGGTAGCTTTACAAAAAGCAAAGGATCGCTCTTAAGCGCGCGATAGAGCGCTAATGAAAGCGTGTAAAGCGCAAAATGGAAGCGCAAATTCCATGGAATATAAAAATTGGCGAAAACAAAGTTTAGAGTACTAGAAGTCCTGCAATTAAAAAAAGCAGCTCGAGTATGCGTGTCAAAGCGCGTCAATGATGATGGGTAGAAAGTCGAACGACTGCTCTATAGCAGCCTATAAAGCAACCGAAGCGCTACAAAGGCGTAAGTTGAGTATGACTGTTACAATGACGACCTCACTCAGATTCAGCACGTAAAAGTGTCAAAAATCTCTGTAAACTAATTACCTCAGCGTAGTAGTCAGAACTGAGATACGTGTCATTCTTCGTATCGTTTCCTGGACTTAGCGGCCTATAGGGTGAAAGCTGCATTCTGGGGGAAGGTTTCCGGACAAAAAATTTTTGCCAAATTCAAACAGCAAAGAGGTGTGTAAGGCTTTTATAAATAAGATAATATATAAGGATTACGACACTACCAGAAGGCATAAATAAATGCAACTGAAGCTGCGCATTTGTTAATATTCAGCGTAATCTCGACTTTTGACACAAACATGTATGAAAAGGAAATAAAAAAACACTGCCATCTAGCTTATTTGCAATCAAGTATGGAACGCATTGTAGCTTCACAATTCGAAATTAGCGAGTTTATGCGTAATAGTGATCGTTTCAATATCTGTATGTATAATGAGTTATAGATCAAAATACACATACAGTCTGTTATGTACATAAATATATATATCTAGATCTAAACTACCGTTTTCTTACAGACACTATGCGCCAGAAATGCTTCGATTTGACGATGTTCTACTTGGGCGAACGAAAACAATCAGCTGGCATTTATGTGTATTCTGCCAAGAAGATCGTAGCAAAAAGAAGCTGGTGACTCCCACCTAGGAAGCTTATGAGACACTCCATAGAAATTTGCTGGAGTTTGAATCCATCGGCGAAGATTCCCCGGTGCTTAAAAGACTGCAGGAAACGGGTAATCAGCTACATATAGTAGACGTTCTTGCTTCTCTTAAAGCAGCATGGCATAAGTATTGGAGAGTAGCGTACAACGCAACGTCATTCGAGCGTGCCAGGAAAAGAACTCAGGCAGAAGAGTCGAACACTGATCCAGAAGACCAGCGGTGCACAAGTCGTAGAAACATGCGTTCCCTTGTTGCCAACGACACCCCATACATCGACTCTGTTTGCTTCTTCTATGACCAGCCAGAAAACGATAGTATAATACATAAAGCAATGTTTCAGCGGTTCAGTGGAAACGTGAAGAAGACTGCTATGGACTTGCAGGATGGACCATTACTTGCAAAGCTTGAAAGAGATACGATCGCGAATGACGCTATTTATCACCACCAATGCTTGAATGACTTCAATACCCGTGTCCGTTCGTTAAAGCGAGCTGGAAAGCCGACTGACTCGCTTTTGGAGAGCTGGTGAATATGCTCGAAGAACTTCGTAACGATGAAGTTTTTTTCTCTTTGTCGGATCTAGTCAGACAGTACGGCGAAACGCTTTCAGTCATGGGTTGTGAGGAGGTATATGTCAGTAGTACTAGGCTACAGCAAAACTTCTGGCTGCTGTTCAAGTTCAAGTTCAATCATTTTATTATTAACATATACATGTATATAATTGACATAGGCCCATGGGGAGACAAGCTCGAAAAACTAGGCCTAGACAAAGATACAATAAAAAATTACGCTACAATACAAAGATAATTACGACGGCAAAGATACAATAATACAACAATAATATGAAAGTAGCAGCAAGCCCAGGATCCAAATATAAATAAAAAAAAAAAAAAATCAATATTATTAAATTTAAAATCATACTAAAAGATAGCCGACAGGCCCACATTCACCTAGAACAACAATCCAAACAAATAACTTAGTCATATTAAAAAGACGCTTAATTAAAAGTAATCCTGAACTAAATGAAATTTAAGATTCCTTTTTATTAAATGGATAGAAGAAAATTTATCAATAAAATCCTTGTGAGCATCTCAGCACCGGGCTATTGACACGAACGGGGCGAATTTAGATCTCTCAGTACTATACTTGTCAATATAGATACTCTTTTTTTGTCGCGTGTTATAACGATGTAAATCTTGTGATTGGGAGAACAAACTTTGATTGAGGTAATATGGCGGTAATTTCTTAATATCATAATTAAATTTGAAAATGATTGCTCCAAAAGTAAATTGTTGAGAAACTGAAAGTATATCTAAATAAGTATATAAAGATGCTGTAGAAGACTTATTTGGAAGTGAAATAGGCGATGAGATAAAAAGTTTGAGGATTCTTACTGTTTTATTTTGTAAAATCTGTATTGGTTTAATATGGCTTTTAAATGTAGATAAATATACTAGAGAACAATAATTAATATTAGACTAAATCAGAGCAAAATAAATGCTTCGTAAAGCAGAGTAGGGCAAATAATGCTTCAACCTCCGCATTAAACCAACATACCTTGAAATCTTTAAGCGCATATTTTGAATGTGTGTTTTAAAAGATAAGCTTTCATCAATCATAAGTCCAAGGTACTTTATCACTTTCACCCGAGATATTGATAATAGATACTTTGAAGAAGTAACTCTGGTAATACGAGGGCATATATTTGACTACCTGCCGTAAATTATGAAATTAGTTTTTGATAAATTCAAAGCAACAAAATTTGCAGAACACCATTCAAGAGCATTAGAAAATGCAGTATCAAGTTTTGCCTCCAACTCCTCGTCATTCCTCTCAGAAATGTACCGAACCTGTGCGAGTTTTCGAAAGGCAGAGAAGTTTATCTTGCCTATTCGCATGATGTTGGATCCGCTTTGGATCTTGCTTATCAGCTGACAACTGAAGATGAATTAGGCATAATGACAAAAGCTGTGAGGATTATCAGAAGAGATATGTTTGTTGCTAGACAATTTAACGATGATTTCAGTGTCTCCAATCCGGTGTATTCAGTCTCTCCATTCCTTTTATCTTTTTTTTAGAATATTGGTACATGGTCCGAACCTAAGAAACGACTCTGCAGTAGCGAATATAGACCTGACACTTGCCCAGTTGGCGACATTTAATGCCATCAAAAAGCAAAGACACGTCAGAGACTCGGAAACCGTAATCCGACACTGCGCACCCAGGAAACCTCTCTGGCAGCTTATCTTGCAAGGGTTTTACACAGAGAAGGAAGCAGCAAATCTATCATTGAACATTTCCATCGTCTTGGGCTGTTCATCTCTTACTACAGGTACCGCATCTCTTACGACAGTTAGCGACTACATCGTTGACAGCCCATGTCAACGCTACCCAAGCGAGGGTGTCGTTAAACCAGTGAAGCGTAAGAATTTTGTATTTTACTGTAGCCACCGGGGACAATGCTGACCAAAACTCTACTTCGACAGTGTTTCAGACCTCGTTCCATGGCAACATCATTTCCATGATTCAACCTCTGTGTGAGGATGAAGGTCAAGTTCAAAAGTCCTTAGCCATCTTCCAAAGGAACAAGTCTGATGGTTTGAAAACGTGTGATGTCATTGAACAGTATTATGATGTTCAGCCGTGTATTTCTCCTCCATAGAATATGTTGATGCCTCCATTGGCGTGTCACCGGCTCCAGACAATGGATTTGTAGATTCAGCGATAAAGCTTGAAGCTGAAACTTGGATCAAGTTTGCTAGAGATACGCTATATGAGGACAAACTAGGCCCAAAACAGTTCTGTTTATAGGGTGCTTTTCATGCAAATCTACAATTTTCAACACAGAGGAATATCTGTCAGTCTGCCTTTGTCAGAAGATCCTGCCCATTCGTATGCAACCATTCGGCACCAGTTGGATATATGTTTTGAATTGCTACAACATATTAACCCGAATCAAGCCTTGGTCAAAGCCTGCGACCAACCACTGTACAAGATTGCGAAGGATTTCCAGTGGTTGATGCCAGACAACTATGGAGAGGGTAAGCTGGTTGTAATGATGGGAGAGTTACATGTAGAAATGCCCATGGATTCAGTGATTGGACAAGTGCTGATTGGAAGTGGATGGGGACAAGCATTGACTGATGCAAGAGTTTTCACGGCAGGAAGATGTGACGCACTAGAAAAGGATAGTAACGTTAAACGTTTTAGATATGCCTATGAAGTTACCATTGTCGCACTCAAGGAATTAAAGTGGCGAACATTTTGCACACTAGTCGAGTCAGATGATGATGAAATGAAAGGCTTTATCAGTTGGGCAAAGGAGTGTGAAGCAATGTATCCCAATTTTGCCTCCTGGAAACTGGTGATTAGACTCATCATTCTGCTACTTGTTCTGGTTAAGTCTCTTCGAACCGGTGATTAATATTTATACGTTGCAGACATCACCGAAATAGTCCCACTCCTTTTCGCCCTTGATCATCAAAACTATGCCCGATGGTTGTCTGTACATATCAGAGATCTGAAAACACTATAATCAGTCTGCCCACCTGTTTACAGGGAATTCGAAGCATGACAGTTTTTGTAGTTTCGGCGTACCATTTTCTTCTATCCCGCTAGATCAAGCAAATGAATTCAATATCAAAAGTGTGAAGGGTATTTGAGGGATAAATGAACCAACCTACGATCCACTTGCATTGAGATGACTCATGATTGCAGAACCGGAAATGGTAACGATGACTGAGGAATTCCGAAATGTAAAGGAACAGCGGACTGCAGAACATCACGAAATGGGCTCGGCATTTCAGAAGAGGTTCCAAACAAATACTAAAAATCTCGTAAATACCCAAATAGAATGGGGTAATCCTTTCAAAAGTATGTATGACAGTCTCGTTTCCATCGACTCCGGGAGAGTACCCCATTCTCGTGCCATCAGTAGTTCCCACAGTCTGGAAATTGTTGGCAAATCCCAGTATAATACTTTTGCGGAAGAGCGTTTTGTAAAACGTACAAAGCCTCTTGATTCACCGATACACCAAAACAAGATGTCATTATTTTCAACTCCCATTCCATCATCGATACCGAAGTCGAAATCAACCCTTTAGATGGCCAAGTCAGATTCGGCCCTATTTGCCAAACTCTATATTGGCTGCAACACCAGAGGCACTGACTTCAAAGAGTTTTTCAAACACGAGAACCACCCTTTCCCTCCTTCAATCTCTGATCACGATAATCCGAGATCCGGTACGAAGTCTGATATTGTAACTCTGCTCACAGCTTATTCTTCTGAAGTTGTGACCGAGAAACCTCACGCCGATTCCATGGTTTTTGATGGTGCTGTCCTAGTCCCCCTTACAAAGCCAAAAAGCAAGACGTTTGGCAAATATGTTAAAAAATAAATCTGCCAATACCTATATTTCCAATCTGCCAATGCCAATACGTAAGCAGTTCACAAGAAAAACACAGCGAGTTTTGACCTGAAACGAGCTTTCGATGAAGTGGTCAGGGAGCTACTTAATAAGAGCCTGTTAGAATTAGGATTGCCTTGGAGATTTGTTAATATTTCAGTACCAATGTATACCGTAGTTAGGACAGTAGTTCCGAGTAATAAACTAATTTTGTAAAATAATAAATGTAGTACAGGAGCTAAGCAAGGATGTAGTTTGTCACCTAGGCTATTTTCTTTATTTATTAATGACATGGAAGATTACTTTATGAACAGGACAGCAGCTGTTGTAGAATTATCCGATAAATCTTTGTTTGTCCTTCTTTTTGCGGATGACATTGTATTGGTAGCTAAAAGTGGCACTGATCTACAACGAAGAAGTTATTATTAAATGCTGATACTTCAGCTGTTGTAATATTTGGAGAAAAGGTTGAATTTAAGGAAAATTTTAATGTGAATGGTAATGAATTGAAAAATTTAAACAACTTTCCATATTTAGGGTGCAAGGTCTCATCAAATAGTAGAAGGGGTAGCCGTATTAATCGTATGGTGAATAGGACTAGAGCCGATGTGGACTGCATTAAGAAGTACTTTAAGAAATATAGGCGTAAGCGAAATTCGGTTAATGAAGAAGATTTTCGATAGTAAATTAAGACCAGCGTTTAGTTATGGTTGTCAAATTGGGGAATTTTAAGTTTGTAAAATGGGTTTGTTTTAAGGGACTATTTGGGGTTAATTAGTGAAAGAATAAACATATTAGTTAGCATCGTTAGGTACTGGGAAAATCTAGTATCTCTAAAAGAAGAAAAAATGTTAAATGCAGCATACTAAGAGTGCTTGAGTGATAGGAAATACGATTTTTGGAGAGAGAGACGTCCCCGTCTCTCTCTTTGTATGCTAGGATTAAGCATGTATGGGGAGAGGGGCTTTATTTTAAGATAAGGCTTAATAAAGAGGAACTAGTGTGGGTAATATGAGCACGAGGGAATTTTTTATCACTTGGTAACAAGAGGAATTATCTGGCAAGGGGGAAGCCGAAGATATACTCTTATTTTTCCCCCATATGTGGAGATGGGAGGATGACTTAATTCATTTTTGGATTTTTGCAAGGAATTAAATGGTCCGAGGGAGCAAACTTTTCCAGGGTGGTATACAGGGGAAGGATGGGTGGATATTATATCAAGCGACAGCAGTTTTGTGGGGGTTAAGAAGTTTGAAAAGTTTGTGGGACCATTTTTGTGATCTGTTCATAAATCAATTTGGACCCAAGGCCGTTAAGAGCGTGTCTTTACTTATAATTTCTATGTTGTTGTATTAACCATGGACCATAAAGACTTTTAGCGTTAATAAATATTGTATCAAATTAAAATTAATTGAAGAACTTTTTTCAACTTTCGGTTATAATGGCCTTGGTTTGCTCTTTACTAGGTAGCAGCTCAAGTGAGAAACCCAAATTCCAGCTCCACCTCGTCTGGAATAGATGTATTTTGTCTTAAACTTATTTTATTTCCACAGTTCTTGAATTCACCAAGACGAAAATTAATGGTCTCTTGCCAGGGGTGAAGCCTTTGGGGACTTCAGGAGCCTATTGGGACTCCCCTGAAAACTTCGATATCTCTACAATTGCTCCTATGACTTTTTTCTATATTTTTCGAACGATTCTTGACTTTTGGTGCCTTATCGAAAATGCACTTTTCTTGAAATTTCGGTCCCCCTTGAATTAAATACTTTTTGTCTGTAAGCCAAGACGTTATTTCCACCTAAATTGAAAGAGAATTCTTGATTCCCAATAGTTTATGCATATAAAAACTGACTCTTCATTTTCGGCACTTCAGGAAAACATACTGTTTCTTAGAGATATCAGCAATCACTGAAGCAGTAATGTCATACTCAGCTGACGATTTATACGCACAATTCACTGCGGAATTAACATAATACTGTGGAGTGTGATCCGTATACTAAAGTGCTGTTTTTGAAAAGAAGGTGGGAGGTAAACCTCCTGGTTAAGGTTTAAGACCATAAAAATCGATAAAAAATACAGAAACGCCACATCGTTCTTTACTAAGTGCCGGACTAGGGAAGGCTCCGCCCTTAAAAGTTTGCATGTCTTACTTGAACAATTGTAAGACTTATTTTATTCTATTTTAAAGACTAATACATAATCCAGTGATTTTGAAAACAATAATTATAGAATTTAAGTATTTTTTTTCACATAAAAACAACGAGACTGATTAAGTCTCTTACTCAAGTTGAACTCAATGTGCAAAATAGCTCCTTGTTCTTATTCAAACATTTCAATTATAATAGTATAAAGAAAGTTAGAGTAAAGGACAAGCTTAAAACTGAGAGAAATTACCTCTTAGAAGAGGGAGCTACCAACCTCCTTAAATAAACCATTGGTAGGATATTAGCTATATTTAATTTAGCATGAGCTGTCTCATCAAGATCTACACAATTGCATATAAGAAGCAACGTTCTAGCATTACTTATAGTAAAGAGCCACAAGGCCTCAAAATGTTATTTTTTCCCAGAGTCACTTCATATGAAAGGGAAGGTCACGTAAACTTAGGAGGGAGCTCATCTTATTTTTAATTGAAAGTTCTAGTGCCCTTTTTAAGATTCAAAAGTGACCGTAGGGTCACCAGTCCCCCTTGAAAGTCCTTCCCCCTCAAAGTCATCTGATAAAAACTTCGAGATCGTTTTGAGATAGCTATTTTGTTCTAACCAGCCAAAAGGTAAAGTAAACATAACTCCAGGGTTGGTATACCCCCTCTCAAAGCCCCCGGAGCAAGGGCTGTAAGTTATACAAGTTACTCTTTTGTTTACATGTAAGATTTTTAATTGGGAAAGGGGGGCATGTTTTATCCTGGGTCTCCGAAAATACTTGGGGTATTAATATGAAACTTTCAGGAAATGTTGAGAGGCATGCAAAATAAAATCAAATGTCAACTATGCACGTGCTGGTTGTCAAAAGAGAGTGTCAGGAATGTCTAAGAGACAGTTGGAGGTATTAAGTTGAAAATTGCCGGGTATGTCGAGGGGGGATGTTGAAGTGTGATCGAAGGGCAACCAGTCCCCCTTCTCCTTTGCGGATGACCCTCTACTCAACACCGATCGAAATTTTGAAACACCCATTTTCTTTGAAATTGCCAAAAGGTCTAGCAACTATGTCTCCGGGAAATTTGCCTATTGTTTACATGCAGGGTTTACCATTAAGTAAAGGCAGAATGTTTGATTCTGGGTATGTCCGAAAAACCTAACGTGCATCTAGTTGATCAAAAAGATGTATCTGCAGCATCTGCAATTACGACTACTTTCAGGAACGTTGAGGGGGTTATTGAACAATATCAAAACGTACTATATGTATACTGGTTGTCAAAAGGATATATCTCAGTATCTCTGGGACAGCTAAGGGATACTGATACTTTCAGGCATATTGAAGGGGATGTTCAAAAGTAATCGGAGAGCAGCCAGCCCCTGTTCACTTGTCTTATTTAGATGCTCATTCCCCAACACTGATCGAAATTTTGAAAAAGAAACATAGTTCAAAATAGTCAAAAGATCTAATAACCATGCCTCCAGGGGTGCTAAGCCCTACAATCTCCGGGACAAGGGTTGTAAATTATGAGATTTGTGAACATACAGGATTTATCATTGGTAAAGGGAGGGGGCACTTGATCCTAGGTTTGTCAGAAAAGGTTAACAGTGATAAGATCAAACTTCAGGGCATGTTAAGTGGGATGTTAAACTAAATAAAAGAACGCTATATGCGTTTAGGTTATCAAAACGGCGTATCTGCAATATCTTAGGAACGGCAAAGGGTACTAACTTGAAACTTTCAGGGCCACTGCTGCTACTACTACTACTGCGGATGCAACTGGTTGAGGGTACGACTGTGACTACTTACGATTGCAACAAATTTCGACCAAGACTACTTTCATGAAAAGGTGCATCAGCAATATCTCTGGAACGGATTAGAGGATTATATTAAAAATTTCAGGGCTGTTGAAAAGTTCTTGGAGGGAAAAGGGCCCTCCATGTCTTTTTTTTAGATCCCCCCAACCCCTCAAAACTGATTAAAACTCTGAAATGGCCGATTCCGTCAAAACAGACAAAAGGTCTAATAACTATGCATCTGGGGATGTCACGCTCCCCACAATAGCACCACCTGCGAAAGGGTTGTAGATTATGCAATCTGCCGATTGTTCACATGTAGGATTTATCATTCGGAAAAGGGGGGGGGCAACTTGATCCTGGGTGTGTCAGAAAAGGGTAAGGGTATTAATGTGAAACTTCGGGGAATGTTAAAGGGGGTGTTAAACTAAATAAACGGCCACTATGTGCGTCCAGCTTATCAAAAAGATCTACAATATCTTAGGAGCGGCTAAGGGTATTAAATTTAAAGTTTTAGGACCGCTGTTGCTACTACTATTATGACTACAACTGCAACTATGAATACTTGCAAGGGCAACTACGACTACCTGAGACTGCAATACAAGTGACAGCTATTGCGACTGCAACTCCTCCTGAATACGGCTGTGAATACTTGTATCTATGACTGTAAATACTCACGACAGCGTCTACTTATGACTGTTAATGCGAATAAAGCTACTTGCTACAGCGACTCTGACTCTTTGCAACTACGACTGCGATAACTTGTGACCATGACTACTTGCAACTATTTTGATCTGGCAATTTTGATCTGGCGACTTTGGGGAAAAATTGAACGTGGGTGGGGGGCTAGCTGCCCTCCAATATTTTTGGTCACTAAAAAAGGCACTAGAACTTTTGATTTCCGTTCAAATGAGCCCTCTCTTAATCCCCTACGATTACTGGTTCGATACGTTCACCCCTGAAAAAAAACACGCATCCGTGATCTTTCTTCTGGCAAAAAATGCAAAATTCCACGTTTTTGCATATAGGAGCTTGAAACCTTTACAGTAGAGTTCTCTGGTATGCTGAATCTGATGATGTTATTTTCATTGAGATTTAGGGGTGTTTGCCCCCCTTTTCAAAAATTGGGCAAATTTTTCTCAGGCTCGTAGCTTTTGATGGGCAACATTAAACTTAATGAATTTTAAACATTTTGAATAAGCATCAAAATTCGATTCTTTTGATGTTTCTATTGTTATCAAGACTCTGTTTCTTAGTGTTTCGGTTACCACGAACTGTTTGAAAACAACCCATCACCAATAATTCAAGAACGCCTTGGAGAATCGAGTTGGAGTTTTCGAAGTATTGGGAGGGTAGGGAAGCAACTTAATATTTTGTGTTTACGGGGAAGGGAAGAGGGGACCAAAAATTGTTTTCGATTCACCTAAAAATTTTAGCACTGTAATTCTATGGGACTTGGAGTCTGTTCATGGTGTAAAGTAGCAAGTTTAATAAAAAGAAATTAGCCTACGTGCTGGCAGGTTATCAAAATAAAGCATGGGCAATATCTCGGGAATGGTTGCGACTGTTGATTTGAATCTTTCAAAGAATGTTGGGAGGGACTGCTAAGAACTAGAAATATGGATTGAAAGGGGTAGGGAGTTAATGGCGGATACAGTTGTCTTTAACAACCAAGATTACATTCTAATAAGACAAAAAAAGGAAACTCATTGCAGCATTAACATCATAATGTATAGTTTGATGTGCATTCTGTAGTCAAATTCAATGGTGAGGGCGAGGGGCTCAAAACTTCGTGTTTAAACGTTTATATTATCTTTTTATTTAACCGATTTGGATTTCATCGAAACCAGTTGGTTATATTTTTCCATTTCCCCAGGCCCTTTTTTGATCTCCCTTTGTGCAAGAATTGATGCTTTTGGTAAAAATGGCAGAAAATGCCACTTTGGTATGGCATGGTCTCATTTGCTTCTTGATATAAAAGGGCGCTAGAAATTGCGACACTCTACTGTCATCTCCCAACAGTATGACCACTGGTTCGACACGATCAACCTCGGGAAACAAAAGGAGACACATTAGTGGCGCCAATTTACGAAAATGTTGGTGTCGGAAGGGGGGAGGAGGTGCAAAATGTATTTTTCAAAATCTAGGGGGATCAACTCTGTTTATTTTAATTTTTCTCTATGAAATGCAAAAAATATTTTTTTACGAAAATACCAGAAGACATTTTTTCGAAATGTTGGGAGGGAAAAAATGTCCCGCTTACCTCCCCCCTAATTAGCACCAATGAGACACGTCAGCGCTACCCAAGCAAAAAATTATTTTTGCTTGGGCTCAAGGCGGGGAATGTAATTCTCCTCTGCAAGGTTTTCAACCCTGGTAATTCCAATGGTGCAGTTTTTATTTCGATCTGACACAATTTTGAGGGATTTCGCCTTTTTCCAATTAACGACGAAGATCACACTGCCTTTGCATCATAAACTTAAACGCCAGATAAAACAATAGGGAATTCCTTTAAGACAGGGAGAGTTGCTCAAAACTCAACTGAATATTTCAAGCCTATATTCAAGGGCCGTCCTCAGCAAAACATATATAAATAAATAAATAAGACTTACAGTAAAATGCGACCTTTAAAACTAAAAATACTTTAAAACAGTACCAGAATTATTACTTCAACGAAGTTCAACCTGGATTCTGGTCAGAAACTAAAAAATTACCAGAAATTAAATAAAATAACAAGTTTTTTTTCAACTGAAAGTAAGGACCAACGTTAAAACTTAAAAAGAACAGAAATTATTTTGTAAATGAGGGGGACTATCCCCTCCCCAAGCCCTCAGTCTTTACGCTGAAGTTTGACTTTTGTCACAGTTCTTTAAAAAAGACTGCTCAAACAGAAGGGCCGTTGAATTTGAATGAAAAGCATTTATAAGAGCTTTAATATTTTAGCGTAAAAACGAAAGACTTAGGAGGGGGCAGCCTCCCCCTCCCACATAAACGGAAAAATTTATGCGTGTTTAAGTTTTAACGTTGCTCCTTACTTTCAGTTGAAAGAACTTTTTATTTATTTAATATGAAAAAAGACCGGATACAGAAACTCAGTCGATTAAGCTTTCGTTCAACTCCATAACAATGCGCTTGCTTGGAACCTAAACAAAAATAACTTTAAAAAGGTCGTACATTAGCATTACCTTTTTTATGCTGCAGATGGTGAAAAGAAAAGCTGGTCTTCTCCGAATGGGATGGGAGGATATCATAAACAAATATTTAAGGGAAATTAAAACTTCTTGAGAGGGTGTAAGGAGGGAGGCTTCAAATAAATTGGGATGGAGAAGGGACGTGCGCAGCTGTGTTTATTGGTGCTACCGTGAGTTGTTAGTGGTAGTAGCAGCAATAATAGTAGTAGGGTTTCAGGTGGAACGTAATAGTTTCTAAGGGTAGAAAGCTGGATAGCAAGATTTTATCTAAACTTTAGGACGCTTCGTAATGCCTTGGAATACAAAATAAAAGCAAAAGAAGCCCTAAAGAAGGGTAAAATTACTTTGGAAAATAGTTCAGTCATTTGTACCTATAAATATATTTTTAGCAATTATGATTCAAACCTATCCTAATTAAACTACTTGCTACACTTATTTTCTCTACTCAAAACAGTTGTGCTTATTCCTCGCATTTGAATTTGATGATACGCAATCCACAAGAAACAAACAAATTTCTTATATAAGATCTCATTGAACTTTTATTGTTTTTGTCAAAACAACAAACAAATTATTTTACTGCATAGACTATAAAAACAACCGCCGATTTCCTCCTTCTTCACTCTTCTGACACTAACATTTATTGTTCACAAATACTGAAATCCTCAAGGTGTTTGGGTTTTTGACTCCAAATCTTGAACACTCGTTCCCGAACATCTTTCCACAATTTGCAATATTCGACTGATAAATTCTTGGCTTCACTATATGTAACTTTCGCCGTTTCAAGCACTTCTGTTGAAACAGCAGTTTTTAGATTAGCATAGTCACGGTAGAGTTCCCTTTTACAAACAGAAAGATTGGCTTTCCCAATATTCCGTAGCTTTTTGGTAACACCCTGCTTCTTTCCTTCAATAGCGACCTCCTGATTTTTACAACCATAATACCACAAAATACTTCCTGAACAAGGTTTAATAGAATCATCTTTTATTAATTCCTTTCTGTTTATGTCTACAATATCGATCACAGGGCAGTTATGTTGGTAACCAATCGGAAACACGACATCTAATAAAACATTTTTGAATCGGCCATATATGGCTCTTTCTACACTGTCAAGATTGAATTGGCACTTTCCGAATATTATAGACGAAAAATAAATTGGTTTTTCTAAAAACTGTGACAACAAAGAACCTTGAACACCAACTAGATTCCATTTTGCTATTTTATCACTGCATGACATTGACAAAGTTGGATCTCCTCGGCCTGGTTTTGTTCTTAGCACTCCAATAACATGATACTGGGTACCTAAAAGCTTTGGGTCCTGACAACCAAGAGGTAAGCACTTAGCACCAGTCCTATTTAAGTCTGGAAACTTCACCAAGGGTTCTCTCTCTTCATTATTATCATCATTTACGTCTACTGAATATGTATCAGTTTCAGTCTTCAATCGTTTTTCTAGAGGTGGTGTCACCTTTATTCCCTTCTTAAATTTATTGCTCTCATATTTTGGACTCGTCTGGAAAATGGTTGCATCACCACACGGTAAACAAGTCGTAAACATGTGAAAGGTAATACCATCCTTTAAAAAAAATCTTGCCACATCTTTTTTGTAGATTAAGCAAATACTTTCTTCATAAATTGATTTGCACATTTCTGAATACATGAATTTTAAAAAACATCTCCGTGCAATCACCTCTGCATGACTATCATTGATAATGTCACCATTAGAACTGAGTGAAATCTTACCAATGCACTTTGATCCAGTGCCTAAAGCAACAACGATCTCTTCTTTAGTACTTAGCATAACAACAGCTGTGTATACTGTCCACTCTTGACTGGGAATCGGTTTGCCAGTTTTCTTCAATGCATCATATTTGTCTAAAGCAGCTTTCGCAATTTTGTCTTTCTGAATGTCTTTTTCCATAGTTCTCTAGAATTTATTACATAAGAATAAAGATGTTAATGTTGAGGTTTTGTGAACGCAAAAGTGCAATGGTAAAACAGAAAAGATTACCCCCTTCAAAAAAGGAGCACCTAATCAACCAAACGTTGGCAATGCGCCAATCTTGCTCTCAACTTTTGCGCTTATGAACAAAGAGGGGGTCCTAAGGACTTCAATTCAAGAAAAAAAGCTTAAAATTTGGGCCTTTGTCAAGTGTCACAATGACAAATTTGAGACGTCCCAAAACCCTCAATTGTAACCTTAATGTGAAAATCGATCTGATGACCCCCCCCCTCCTTATAGCCGGTGCACACCTAGATACTACCTGCATAACAAACTGTAAGAAAAAAAACAACCTATGCCAATACTAACCAAATTTCTATAAAAGGAATTGGATAACTATATACGTCAAAATAATCTACTTTTAGTAGCGATTTTAAATTAAAGTCACAATTTAAAATTACCCATGAAGGAATATTAGCATGGGGAAAATTGCCATAATTTTCAAAAAAGGAGGAATTACCCTCTAAAAGAGATACCAATCATCCAGAGCCAGCGATGGCACATACGGTCTCAAATCAACCTTACAGCTGGCTGGTCTTTTTCACAGGGAGAGGTAGCAAAACATCTTTTTTCCAAAAGCAGGGTTATCTTGATAAAAATTATCCCATTAAACTCAACATATCAAAGAACCAATCACAGTAGCACCAATTCCCTATCTACAATAACATAGAATTTGTTTTATTTTTCCTGGGGTTCTGGTTCAAACACAGATCAAATAATCTTTTGATTCTTTTGTTCAGGTACAACATAAAAAAAAAAAACAATGCAGGAAATGTTAATTTACCATGTTTCAATTACAGACAGTCATCTGATTCTTTAAGATTATTCAAAAGAAGGCCCATGTACAACTCCAAGTCAAAAGAGGTGTGACAAATCAATAATTAAGCGTCTGAAAAGATTAGAGGGGCTTGAAGATACCCCAAATTTTGTAGGTCATTTGCTTAATTGTGGACCTTTGTCCATAGGTCATAGGTAATAGTGTGGCTAAAACTTACATATTCTGAATACAGTTTGTATTTTGTTGCCAATACTGAGGGGGCATATTTCCCTTTAATTTTTTAGCCAGAATTTTCATATTTTTTTTTTTGTATTTTCATAAGATATACTTTTGTTTAGTATTCTTATTGAAATAAAAAAGAACAAAACTGCCACTTCCTTGGTTTTGAAAAAACGAATTCTCCCATCCTCCTTGATCTTGAGAATTGACACCACTGAGTTTCTAACGAGTTCCCTCATCCTCAAATCAATACTCTTAAATACCAACTTTCATAGAAATCAAATAAAAAAAATAAGGGCTTGTCCATGAAAAATAAAGATTATATCTAAAAGACAAACAAAGGGGGGGGGGGGGGAAGGAGTGATAATAAAGTCATCCAGAAATTACAATGAACAGTGAAACTTAACCTAAAATAAACAAATTACCGCAAATAATTCTGGTATTTTGCCCCTTACTCCCTTTTCCCAAATGGTTAGAGTTTTGTTTTTGGTTTAGTTAAAACTAGATAAAGCGCTTGAATTTAAACCCTTGTTTAATTAATGGAATTTTTCTAGACACTTAAAGTGAATATATTTAAAAGGAATAAAACAGTGACAGTATATTTACATGGCAATAATAAGAGTGACAACATTAAATAAAATTTTAGAATCACAAAACTACAGATGTCTTATGTTGGAAAATTATTATGAAAAATATGATCACTTTTGCTGCCCTTTATATTGACCTTCCCCAACAGAGGGCTAGAGAATACATAAAACTTCATTCAAAATAAAATAAAAATATTTGGGAAGTGATTTTTAATACATTTGGAAAGAATACGAAAATTTATTGCACATTATATAAGTAAGTAATAAAAAACAAATTGATTGTTACAAAACAATGATATTAAAAAAACTCCTGAGAGTTTGTAGTTTTTAATTATTCAAGTGTTGTAAAAAAAAAGTGGTCAAAATAAATTTTTTTTTAGCAGAGCAAAAATTATATGCAAAGCTTCTAGGGATAGAAAAAGTATACTCCCCCTCCCCCATGTTGGCCTCCCCCAACAGAAGGCTAGAGAATACATATAACTTCATTGAAAATAAAATAAAATATTTGGGAAGTGATTTTCAATACATTTGGATAGAATGCGAAAATTTATTGCACGTTATGGCTAAGTAACAAAAAAACAAATTGATTGTTACAAAACAATGATATTAAAAAAAAAACTTATGAGAGTTTGTAGTCTTTAATTATTTAAGTGTTGTAAAAAAAGAGAAGAGTGGTCAAAATAAATTTTGTTTTTAGCAGAGCAAAAATTATATGCAAAGCTTTTAGGGGTAGCAAAAGTATAGCCTACTTCCCCTCCCCCATATCGTTCTCCCCCAATAGAAGGCTAGAGAATACATAACACTTTATTGAAAACCAAATGAATAGTCTTAAATAAAATTTTTATTTTGGAACCGATTTTCAATACATTAGGATAGGATACACTTAAAAGAAGAAAATATTAGTGAAAAATTACTGCACATTATACAAGTAAGTAATAAAAAAAAATTGATTGTTAGATAACAATAATATTTAAAAAAAATCCTGAGAGTTTGTAGTATTAATTATTTAAGTGATGTAAAAACAGAAAGAAAAGTGGTCAAAATAAATTTTTTTCAGCAGAGCAAAAATTAAATTCTAAGCTTTTAGGGATTTGAGGGATAACAAGAGTATATTTATTTGTTATATTTTTGTTAATCTAAAATTTAGCGTTATTGTTCCTTACAATCCTGTTTTTAT
This sequence comes from Artemia sp. Kazakhstan ARC1039, assembly GCA_029168905.1. Lineage (NCBI taxonomy): Eukaryota > Metazoa > Arthropoda > Branchiopoda > Anostraca > Artemiidae > Artemia > Artemia sp. Kazakhstan ARC1039. Next base: position 4,520 of record JAQQPU010009682.1, on the reverse strand, counting down.
TTTGTTTCATTTCTTCATACATTATCATTTTCAGCTATATCATTTATAAGCTAACTTCTGTTCATTTTGTAAACAAATTTCCCTATTACTTTTAATAGTAGTAATTTGGCACAATAAGTTGTATTAATAATAGCAACTGAAATTAATCAATAATAATGCTAGTATCAATTATGGTGCAAGTTGTCATGATAGGAGTATCCACTGTAGAAGAAGGTGGCATGGGTGCCCATAAGCTGAATTTTAGGAGGGGTTTACCTCATCTAATCGGCACTTCCAATGCTGTATAATAGAAATATCAAAATAAAATATAAAAATATAAGGCAGTTTTATTCAGCCAGGGGGGGGGGGTAGTGCTACCCTGCCCCCTTATGGGCACCCATGGTAGGTGGAGTAGATATAGTCCAAGTTCCATTTCTTCATTTGGAGTGAGCTCTTCTAATTTTAATTTTGAAATTTTATATGAACCAATTTTAGCTGATTGTGTAACAAATTGTTATATACTAACATTGGTCTTCTCTCCTCATTATGATTAATATATTTTTTTTTTATTGACATCAATTATGTGTGCAATAATAGTAGTAATACTGGATAACAAGTTTTCTCAACAAAGCAGTTAATGTTAATCAATAAAAGAAATTATGTGGTAGTAGTTATGGCAAGGGTAGTCATGGTGGGAGTAGCCATTGCAGGGGTAGGTGTGGTAGAAGTTGTTCTTGTTTCAACTCTTCATTTATATTTTTTTCTCATTTTAGTTTTAGGATTTTGCATAAGCTAATTTCTTGTCATTTTGTAACAAATTACTCTATACTATTCTGAGAAAAGTATGCTTCAGAGTTTAATGTATGTTTTTTTTTTTAATTGACATTGTTTTGCTTATATTGACAGTGCTGATATTAGATATTATTTTTTTTTAATGATAGCAATTTTTAAATGAACAATTGAAGTTCCAGCCTTGGTCTCCTCAAACGCACCATAACCAGCCGCTCCCGTAGTCTTTCTAAGGCTATAGATAGGTCTGTTTTGGATTTCGGTACATGTCTCACCTCCCCTTCCTTTAAGAATGATACCAGTCTAATCGAGAGATTTCAGAGGCGTGCCATGAAGTGCATAGCTGGCCTACGAGATCTCCCATACAACAAGAGACTGGAAAGCATGCAACTGCCAACACTCGTCTTCAGACGCCGCCGTGGTGATATGATGCTGACCTACAAGTATAACGCACAACCAAACAACCCCCTTTTTACCAAACATTCAAGTCAGCACCATACAAGAGGACACTCACAAAAGCTGTCAAAACGTTCTGTCAATACACGAACGCGGGAACACTTTTTCTCCGAGCATGTTGTCAACGATTGGAATAGCCTTCAAGCTGAAACGGTGAATGCACCCACGGCTGCGTCCTTCCAGTCCAGACTGGACAAGGAATGGAATGACAAGCCATGGAAATATGAGTGGGACTGTCCGTCCCACTCAACTACCGACTGATGTCAACTTCATCATAATGACTGTCTTGCTAGGAGGCTGATGCTGCTTTGGGCTTAAATTGCATCTCTCCAGCAGACCTCTCTTATGGCGTGTCACTGGGCCCTAACACAGAGACGAAATTTTGCCATCATTGACCCAGAGCACAACAGATCCAGTTTGTTATTAATTTCGTACCTTAATTAATTAAGTACCTTAATTTCGCTCCGAAGTCCAAATTAAGGTAATTAATTAAGGTAATAGCAGCTAAAATTAATTACCAGTCAAAATGTGTTAATAGTAGCTACAGTTATGGTTGTGGCCCTTGTGGTAGGGTACCAATCATAGAAGTAGGTGTCGGCAGAAATAGTCTTTGTTGGAACAGTTTGTTGGAACATTAAACACCATATGCAGAACATGTAGGCTATTTACAATGTTTTGATCTTTGGCCTCCATATTGCAATATAAGCATATAATTACCATTGCAATTATTGTTGCCAGTATAAGTACATGCAAGACCCCCCCCCACACCACCCTATAATGCCTACATATTGACCTAGGCAATATACAAAAGTCTACTGATTCTGTTATTTTGCATATATTAATGAACTCATTTCTCATCAACAGTTAGTACATAATGCCAAACTGAATAAAATTATCCCTAAAATGTTGCATATGCCCTAGGGTAATGGTGGGAAACTTGCGACTCCTATGTTGCATACAGCTCTTTAGGCTTTTAAATCCAGCACTGGCACAAATATCCATAAGCAGTCATGTAAGTTAATCAAGTTTATTGTTTGGTTGTTGAGGGATGGGCATGTAGTATAAGGGAGACTCTTGCATTTTAAGCAGTCTGGTTAATACAGACCAGTAATTCTCAGGAAAATCCCTAGAAGTTTAAAATTTTCCCTGAAACAAAGTTTACCTCTCAATATCTTCTCAAAATAAGATTTTGTTCTTCCCTGGAACAAACTTTCTGAAAATACCTTTAGAACTTTTTGCAAGCTTGTATTTTTACTTCTATAAATGATTTCATTCATCTTGATGTCACTTGTCACAATAAAAAAGATAAAAAACAATCAAAGCCCCCTTGCACATTTTTAAAATATAATCATATCTATTTTCCAAAGTTGAGATAAAACAAATCTGCATGTATCACTAACTGAAAATTCAACCAAGAAAATATAGTGGGAGATCTGGGTGATTGAGAATCTTGATTTCTGTTGCCCTATATAGATCAAGTCATGACCTATAGAAGCCAAAAACTAATAAAATGCATATTCAAAGGAACTTTCATATGACACAAATTCCCATTTAAGGCTAATTTAGTAGCAATAACTATCATCCAGGTTCAACACAATTATCATTTCCATTTTCAAGACATTTTTGAGAATTCCAAAAAAGAGCCTGAAATGCCTATAAAATGGCATAAACTTAAAATAAAAACGCATCATTATTGAAAACCTTTAACTAGATGTTTATTTTGCCCCATCTTAAAAAAAAACACATTTTTGCTTAGACATTACTGATATGCCCTTTTTTGTCAGTCTTAGCATGTTACTTGGAAATTGTAAAGATATGGGTACTGGAATTTTCCAAAGCTAATACTCACACCTCATTACTGATATGCCCTTTTTTGTCAGTCTTAGCACGTTACTTGGAAATTGTAAAGATATGGGTACTGGAATTTTCCAAAGCTAATACTCACACCTACAGTCTTAGAGATTTTACCAAAAAACTGCATTTCTTGATGTCATCTCAAGAGTGAAGAAGGCAAGGATACATAAAAATTACACTATTGAAACCACATTGTTGAAACACATTACATTCCTTGAGCCAAGTAGGAATGGCTCAAGGAATTGACTCAAAGAAATGGGACTATCGACAAAAAGATCGTAAAAATACCTCTCCCACCATAGTTGCATCAGCAACCTAGTAAAGAGTGAACCAGTGGATCATGATAGTAAAGTAGAGAGTTGGTACTAACTAAAAATTTTAAGCATACTTTAAAAAAAACTTCAGTGAAAAAAAACATGCAAATAAAACTCATTAAAAACAATAGTAGCTATTATACAGATGGAATATAATAGTAATTTCTAACTATGGAAACAGATTTTTTGAGAATTAAACAAAAAGGCCTGAAATTTCTCAAACATGATGTTATAACAAATCAAGATATAAAGTGCACCATCTCAACTGATTTGTATTTTCTCTTTCAGTTGTATTTTTAACAACATCTGTAGCAATTAATCTTGTCAATTTTTGTTGGTGGGAAGATAGGTATTGCATTTAAAAACAGTTTTTTTTACATTAAAAAATTTAGAGCATTTGCCTTTAATATTATAATTATTGCTAAGAAGGCCTTACCACTTTTGGTAACATTGTTGAGATTCCTTTCTTGACTAAGCACAATGATAACAGAATTCTTAGTTTATTATATTCAGATAAGTTTATATTGATAGTACTTTGAAAGCCTTTTCTAATGTAACTATATAGCCCTAGACTATATCCAAGGAAATAGGTTTCATAGGCTACTCACATCTTGTTTTACCTAATTGTTAACTTTTATTTATTTCTTTCTCTCTCTCTCTCTTAAATTGATGTTGGAGAAATTAAAATCAACATTTAAAAGTTTTAATGCAGCTAAGTAGGATAACCAGTTTCTATGTTATGCACATTGACAGAGAATTCATGATAGTCAGCAAATCCTTTTGTTGATTTCTTACAAATACCCTTAGGGACAGGTTAGCTCAATAGGCTCTGCTGAATTTTTTTTTCTGATTATATTGGAATAATATTTTCCTGTCTATATAACACTTTTTTAGAGTTGCTGCCTAATACCTTTTGTTAGCTAACATTTTTCTGTCTATGGGCTTACAGAAATTTGATAGCTAGCATTGTTAGTTAACAGCTGGATAGCAGACAATAGCCAATAATTTGCTCTCCTATGTGTACTTTAGACATATTATAACAATGAAATGGGTTCAATAACCCTGGTCATAGGTATAGAAACAAGTTTGTGCTGTTCAGTCTTATTTCTCTAAGGCTATTCAGGTTAT
>JAQQPU010009681.1:15093-32079 GCA_029168905.1 Artemia sp. Kazakhstan ARC1039 | reverse complement strand
AGTTTTAATGTCGCTCCTTACTTTCAGTTAAAAAAACTTGTTTTTTTTATTCAATTATTGACAAGGACTGTTCTGTATTTACCGCTTATTACCAAGACCGGTTTGATAAACCTCGGTTTAACAATGAAAATCTTTTTATGAGAGACAGAGATGGTTTTGCCTTTCAACGGACCCACTCTTGCGAACCGGTTTGTGTAATTATGTGGGCCATTGAGCCGTTTGCTATTATTTTCTAAATGCCACCTCAGAGGCTTGTAGTTTTGATGTTAGAAGAAATAAAATAATGCAATTTTTAGCATGCAATTCAAGGTACAAGTATTTTTTTTTTTAATCTGGATCTTATTACATCCAAGGATAGACCTAAATGAAACGCAATGGCCCTTGCATATTAGCCAGTTTGGCAAAATGAACCAATTTTCACTTCGGGTAATTCGTTTCTCCTGGACAGAGAATTAGACGGTGAAATAGTGCCAAAATTCTTTAATGTTATTGACCTCCAAGATGCCTTTAAAAAATGGTTTGCAATGTGGTGCTAATTTGTATGCTTGGTCATGTATTGAGTTGTATGTCTGTGTAGTTCTTTTGCGCCGTGGCCGTTAGTAGGCAAAACTTTGGGGGAATCCCCCCTCCTAAGACGAGGTTTGATACTTATGTATTATAGCGACCCCACTCAAGAAGTCGAGCAAGGTTAATCCCAATTATATGTAGCAAAATATGATGAAAATATAATACTTTATTAACGAAATTATTGCAACTACAACAAAGAATTACGGAAAGCAGGCCGCCCAGAACGCATTATATTAAATACCTAACCGAACCCAATTTAACCACCTCTATGTTAAATATTCAATTAAAATATACCTGAATCATGGTTTTTCTCACTCAAACTAAGCTAATTATAACCGACTGCAGACAGACAAACCGGTTCTACTCAAATCAAGAACTTGAGTGGGGCGCTATAATACACAAGTACTCAAGGCATACAACTTCACAATAAAATGGTATCAAAAACGAAATTGTGTTTATTATAAAAAAGTGAAACTGTGTTTTATGTTGAAAAAAAATCCGTTTTTTGTAGTTTTCCTCTCCTCCCGTGGAAATTCTTAACTGAATCCAAGGGGAAATCGAAGTACTCAATTTGCCTCAAATTGCCAAATCAAAATGGTATAATCATGAGATGTACGTTGGCATACCTGTAAATAAGCACTACAGCCTTCACCACCCCGTGAAAAAAAAAAAATCAAAAATCGTGGTGCAAAAAATGTATTTTTCTTGTCCCCCTCCCCCCACATTAAAAACTTTTATACTCATCTCTCTTCCAAAGGATGGACCCTTTTGCAAGTACCGGTGTCATCTAATAGGTTTTATATTTATCATTTGAATTTAAGTTATATTAAATAAATTATGTATTTTTACAAAATTTATATTAAAAAAAATGGCTCATTTTGCGATGCAAGCGCATAAAAATGCCAAACACGCGTTTACTCCTGCTAGTGTTCCAGCTTTATTCGGGAATAACGCTACCTTTTGAAAGAATACGACAAATTTAAGTTGTTTTTGTTTGTCATCCAATTGTTAGCTGACAATGTTAGCTTATGGTTTTTGTTAGGACGGCGGAAACAAAATTATTAGCTAACAAAAATTGCTAGCTAAAAATTTGCAAAAATGTGATAATTAAAAAAATCACAAGCTTGGAAATATGGCTTGCAAATGTCAGGGGGTGCTCTTGGGGCCAAGATGACCACAAGGGAACAAAAAATGGTGTATCCATTGGTCAAGTCAAAATAGCCGAAAAACGTTCTGTCGCCAATTTGTTGAATAAAGGTTGTTCGCCAGTTCTTCCAAAAGTGTCAAGAAATATTGGCAGTCCTGAATTCTCTACCAGTGTTAGAAGCATAGAAACTAGTCATCCTGCTTTGCTCCATCATTGGTTTCGAATATTGTGCTTCAAATTCTCCAAAAACGACTATTTGTTCGAGAAATTCTCTAACAATGTTAGTTAACACTGTTAACAGTTTCTGTTTGGACGACGGAAACGTAATTATTGGGAAAATTGTTTGATTGCAGTATTCGCTTGGATGGCGGGAAAACCCCTTTAAACGAACTTTCACGACCATCTGAATTCCTGCTCGTATATCTGAGAAAAGGAAAATTGAGTCTTTCCAGAAAATATTTCGTAAAAAATGACTACCTTAAATAAATATCTAAGAAAGAATGCTGATGATGAATTTCCACTGGTTCATTAGCATTATAAATTATTTTAGACGTTGACAGTCATAAATTTGGCTGCTTGGTTAAGGGAAGAAAACTGTTTCTACCTCTTTAGGCTGTTTTAATGTGTAAATGAGTCTATTTTGGGCTTGTTGCATTTTAGTTGTGGAATCAAAAAGACTGATACACACTGCTGAGCACAGTTTATATAATTAGCAGTATGATCTTTCTCTATCTCACCCATTATGAAAACCCGGACCGAGGTGCGAGTGCTCCAGAGAACGTATAAACATAAGCGACATTAGATCTTTTCACGAGTAGACAAAGTATAATCACCTACGGAACAAGTACTGACAAAACCACTTGGCCGGCTCACCAATAAATGGACAATAAGTGCACAAATAAGTGGGAGGAGCTTTTTGTTCGCACCGAGAATGAAGAGCCAGAAATCATCTGCGGTAAACTTACTGCTAATTATATAAACTGTGCTGCTGAGTAAGCAAGCATTAATTAAAAATTTACTAGGCACGCGTAACGGAAAGGAAAGTAATTCAGAATCTCGAAAAGAGAAAGGTATGTAGAGGAGTCAATCTTTGGGGGGGGGGGGTTGCCCTCCTAGGTTTTAAAAATACGTTTTTGGGGTGTTTACCCTGGAATATATCTTTCCTACGGTATTTTCATCGTGAAATTGAAAAATGACCATATTGTCCCTCTCCCCTCTTAAATAAGAAAGATACATTTTGCTTCCCCAGTAAATATTCGTGGATTAACACCGCTGAATGTAGTTAGGATGTTTGCATTTGCTTATGGATTAATTGACTGAATCAAGTTTTAGGGTGTCCCAAAAGAAACTGACGGATTTGAAATTTGAATAACTTCTTTAATATTTGATTATACTCATCAAATTTTACCAGTAGGTAGATGAACCCTTCCGCGATTTATTTTTAGATGTAGTAAGGTGTCATACTATCATAGTCTACTTATTCTTTTTTTTTTGTTTATTTTAGAATATTCTTAGATTATTCATAATTGGTCAATTATGCCGCTAGGTATGTGCGCAGGTGTATTTTATTATGTTATGTATATTTCATAAATAAAATATCTATCTATCTATCTATCTAAAATGCCAATTTCAAAGTACCGAAATTGTAATTTTGTAAAAAGTCCGAATAAATAATTTAAATTTTTGGATCTACCAAGTTTTCTGTAGTATTTACTGTATCTTGAAAAAACAAGAAACCCCTGGGTTGGCCACTCCCCCCTTCCCTGGATACAACCATACAGTTCATTAATAGGCAACTTACACGAAGGTATTATCCTATTATTTTCTTTTTACTTTTTGAGGCAAAAATACACTTTTTCGCTCGGTACTTTTTTTATTATGATACCAAGGACATCGATACAATGTTTTTCTGCTCCCTGGACCCGTATTAGGTTTATTCACTCTCCGAAAATAGTGCTTTTCCCAGATTTTTCTTTCAATCGTTTCAAAAGTATGAGGTTTTTGGGAAGTACCACTTTTGGTCAGTGTTGCTACGCTGTATGCTCAAAGTAAAAGAAAAAAACTAATTATCTAAATTTGACTACACTTTTTCATCCTTAAAAATCTAAACATTAATATTATGCTGATTTCCGCAGACAACTACCTTCAAAGAAGAGCTAAACCTTCTTAAGTTGTTTGTTTTCACATGGTTTTAGCTTGTTTTTACGATGAATTTTCATCCGTTATATATATATATATATATATATATATATATATATATATATATATATGCATGAGCTAATACTATGTCAACGAAAAGTTACCTATCAAAGTTCAATCCCATGCTGTTGCTAAAAATAAACAAACTAACCTGGTGGAACAAAACCCAACCTGCGAGAATCAAAGCCAATAAAACACAAGTAATTAAAAATTAAATTTCGAATTTTGCTGCCTTTTTATTCTTAATTTGGCGGCGCCAGGTATAATTGAATGTCTAGGCTGTATAACTGGATGGACTATGTGATAGAACAGTTTTGTTGAGTTATTTTTTTTTTTGGGGGGGGAGATGGTTTTCTGGAATTGAATTTTTGTTCTGGTTGAAATTACAACTTCGCTAAGACCGGCCCCGCCTCCTGCCCCGCTACCCCGCCTTCTGGAATGTTTTACAAAAATTTCTGTGAGCTAGAAATTTTTTTCCTATATTCTGTCTACTGTGGATTTTACATTACAAATGATTGTGCTATAACATATTATTAAATCGAATTGCGAAATGTGTTGTTGAAATTTGTTGCACAATGCTGTTTTGTAGCTCATTGTAAGTAATGAACCTAAATATTTTTTCCTTAGATTATATACAAGGAAAAGGGTGTTTTTTCCTATTTTAGTTTATACTCGACTATAATCCCCTCTTCATACCAAGAGGCGCAAGTTAAGAAGCGGATATACATTCTCTCACGTTCACACAAAATTGCTGTTTTATCTGTAAACCCAATATTTTACTTCTGAAATGCGTAATCCTCTGTCTATCCAAACATTAATTATTTTTTATGGCTGATAATCTATGTTTTTGAAATTGATTTTGGTTGTAACTATTTTGAGCCGATTCAGTTGTATTCTTAGTTTTCAACCGAACAATTAAAACAAATCGGTAAAATTGACTAATTTGAGGAGAAAAATCTAATTTTCGATCCATCTCTATATGTTCATTAATGTGTATATTGTTCTTTTCCAAATGTTTTTTTTTGTTCCGGGGGGGGGGGACACTGTGTTTGGCACTTCTTTTTAAGGTTTTGCTGTAACACAAAGTTAGTAGGCTATGTTTAAGCTATAATAATCCTTTATTATTATAAAGAGCGTAATAGTTATTCCGAAAATCTAACCAAACTGTTTCCCATCCAAAGTGTTTTGTAATGATTTTTAAATATTTTGTTCAAAATAATAAAAAAGCTTCAAAAATAATTGCACGAAATTATAAATTTGTACCTACAATTTCGGCAAGTAAATTTGGATTAGAAAGTTTGCCTAAACAACAGAAATTTTTTAAAGAACACAAAATTCCCAAACGTTGCACAAATAGGAGTTGAAAAATGATTTTGCTGAAACGCAGAATGAGGAGAAAATACTGTTTTTGTTTTTCAATTCAGCGCAAAAAATTTGATCATAATTGCATATTTTTGTTCTTGAACAAAGATGTTTTTTGTCCCGTCTCTCGGTGTCATTACTAGTCTTTTTTTTCAATACCCTTCACTTCTTGAAATCCTTTTCAAAAACCTTTGAGTTTTAAACTTAGACGGAACATAAAGTACCTACCAAGAATGTGAAAAAATGAGAACTGATTGAATAGGCTGGCTAACCCAGTGTTGCCAGATTGTGAACCAAAAACCAATGTTTTGTCTCAAAAAAACTTTTACCTTATTTACATACCCTTTTTTATTGGTTGGATGGAGCATTCTATTTCTTAATTGTGTTCTAGCATGGCGATTAGCATTGGTAAAACAATTTATTTCGAAGCATTGACTTTGCAAATTATTTCCAGACCCTGAATCCTACCCTAGACCTCAAATCCCGAGCGAGCCTAACACTAAACCAAACCTGGGTCTTTCAAATTAATGAATCTGAAGATTCCGAAATAATTTTTTTTTTATTTCCGAAATAAATTTGCACAGGAAATGATTGTTTGACTCAAAAAGAGTATTGAATGTTGTACCAAATTGTAAGTTTATTTGCTACCTATTTCATAACGGTTCTACAATACAAGTTAATCTTTTCTTTTATAAAAGGAATCGGTAATATTTTATCATCAGCATTTAAACGAACCATGGGAAGGTTTTCTGAAGCATCTACCCCCCCCCCCCCCCTTCCTCTCTAAGGGGCACTGACCTTTGATGAACTTGACAAACTTTGTTTTATAACAATGAAACTTGCAGAAACATATCTACAGCATATACAAGGCCCGGTGAAAGTGTTTTTAGCTTTATAACTTTGTTCAATTCTGCTTTATAGGGTTTTGTAGATTTATAAAAATGTTTCTCAACTTTGAAAATAAAATGTTAAAATAGCTGAAAATCCAACTCAAGTAATTAGCATTGTGTTTTAAAAACCTAGGGTTAAAAGAAAGCATACTCTAACGAAAATTAAACAAAAACGTAATGTTTTTCAGAGTTAAGACTGGTATTAACCTGTCTTCTATGCAATTTTACAAGCCTAAGAAATAGGAAAGGAGTTGAAATTGGAGTTAGAAAACACCTTACGTGGACATTATTTGGAGTCTGAGTTCATTCCTGAAAATTTCGTTCTCCTAATGCAACAACTTTCCAAGATTTTGAAAAGCTCCGCGGATAGCATCTAGAATACCGCCCATCTCTGCTTGTTATAGTAGTTGATGACTAGAAATATGTATGCACAACCCTACCTACTTAGGCGTTAGGATTTCAGCATGGAATTAAAATAGTGTGACATATACTCTGCGCCAGCAGCAAACTTAAAATGAAATCTTGTGTTGTAAATCTTGGGACTACCCTCTCTTGGATTTCTCTTAAATTGTCTTGTTTATTAACCAAATCAATATAGGTGGCACGGCATGGGGTTTTCTCCTCTGATCGACTATTTCGATAAGTAATAATTTGCCATCCACTAACAACTGATTCTATTTTAATAGCATTGTAATCAGAACTCGCCTTATTGCAGTCAGAAGCTGCAGCGCAAACATAGTAAAATCACAAATTGTATGATAAAATCACTAGTTTTTTTTATGTAAAATCACCAAATCACTAAACAAAAAGAAAAATTACTAAGTTTGGTGGTGAATCACCAACAGTGGCAAACCCGGTCAGAACCAGGGCAGGACTGCAAAAAATGGGTATGGACATGGGAGACATAAAAATATTACAGATAACTCTTGATTTGTTACTCTTTAATAACAGCTAGCTAATATGCCGTACCTTCAGTTTTTAAATAAAAAAAACAAGTTTTTTTCCAATGAAAGTAAGGAGCAACGTTAAAACTTAAACGAACAGAAATTATTACGTATATGAGGGGGTTCACCCCCTACACAATAGCTCGCTAAAATTCGTATTTTGTTCCAATTCTTTAAGAATGACGCCTGAATCACAAAGACCGTTTAATTAGAATAGATAACTCTTTTGAAAGTACTAAAAACAGCTTTAGCGTAAAGAGCGAGGTATTGACTAGGGGGCGAACCCTGTAATAATTTCTGTTCGTTTTAAGTTTTAATTTTTAATTTTGCTCCTTTCTTTCAGCGGAAAAACCTGTTTGTTTTTTTATTTAATTTCTGACCGTTTTTTAAATAATGCTGGGAAATCCGGCACCCCTTCATAGAAATGTCCCTTCCCCAATAAAAACATCCTCCATGGATAGATCCTCCCACGTAACCCCCACCCCACCAGAAAGAATCCCTCTTGAAAGAGTCTGTATACTTCCCAATAACCAACAATATATGTAAACAATGGGCAAAGTCAAAGTTCATAACTTGCAGACCTTCCCTCGGGGACTGTGGGGGATTAAGTCATCCTCAAAGACATATTCATTACATTTTTGACTATTTTGAATAAAATGTCTGTCTCAAAATTTTTATCGGGTGACTCTGGAAAAAAATGAGCGTGGGAGGGGGCCTAGTTGCCCTCCTATTTTTTGGTCACTTAAAATGGCTCTAGAAATTTTAATTTCCGTCCGAATACAAAACACAAACAAAACACAAAACACAAAAAAAGAACAAATAAATAAACACGCATCCGTGATCTTTCTTCTGGCAAAAAAAATAATACAAAATTCCACATTTTTGCAGATAGGAGCTTGAAACCTCGGCAGTAGGGTTCTATGTTACGCTGAATCTGATGGTTTGATTTTCATTGAGATTCTATCACTTTTAGGGAGGTTTCCCCTTTTTTCTAAAATAACGTAATTTTTTCAGGCTCGTAACTTTTGATGGATAAAATTAAACTTAATGAAACTTATAGGCTATATTTGAAATCAGCATAAAAAATACAATTCTTCTGATGTATCTACTGGTATCAAAATTCCGATTTTTTAGAGTTTCGGTTACTATTGCGCCGGGTCGCTCCTTACTTACAGTTCGTTACCACGAACTGTTTGGTAACAACTTGAAATAGTTCATGTCTGAAAATTTCCTCTGCTGCTGCACATTATACTCTGCTGCACATAAATCTTTATTTTGACCGTAGTGTTTGGCAGTAAGATTTGGTAGTAGTTTATTGCGTGAAAAGTATTGGATCCGAGTGATGTATGGATTGCCAAAGATAGCAATTTCTTCCCCAAATAGCAGGCCATGCCAAAAAAGCAAGATCAAAATAAAAATCGCCAAATTTTAAGCCAAGGGGTCGCCAACTTTCCGCCACTTGGTGCAAATTCTCGGAGTGTAACTTATGCCTCGCAGTACCGCCACGCTTGCCACGCACCACCTGGTGTACGTTATCGTTGTAAGCCGACGACTACTTGTTTAAGCCACAAGCCAGTTACAAAAATATGTACGCCAATTGCCTTGGAAATTAGTAAGTTTGACGTAAAATAAGCCAATGTGGTAAAGCTGACCTGTGTTGTATTCGTTGAAAATCCAAATTCCCTCGGCGTGGATGATTCGAAAGGGGCTGTGACGTATTTGCAAACTGAGAATTGTGGTCCAACTTTCTACCGATCTGTCTAATCGTTCTTTGTATATTTTATTATGTTGACAAGACTCTTGAAATTAAAAAAAAATGATGTGTTCCCTTTTTCTATTTGTAGAAATAGCTAGAAATCTTTTTTTTTTTTTTAGCAGAAAGAACACTATGAAAAGTTTTACTAATTGTAGGATTATAATCAGGGGCGCACATCGGGTTTCGAGTTGGGGAGGGTATATAAAAAATGAGCCGACAACTGCTGACACATAAGCTAAATTAAATTAAAAACATAAGGGGGAAGGGCCAAATGTCGTTTCTCATTAATTTTGTCAATGAAAGTGCCAAAAAAGAAATTTTTCTTTGAAAACATAAGAAATCCAGGGGATCGAAAGATCCAGGGGCACTGCTCCCCCTCCCCTCCATTGACGCCACTGTTGCCTTGTAATTGTACTTATGATCCCCCCCTTGTAATCATTTTCGTAACGACAGCTTCCTAACGCTAAGGCTTAAGAAAAAATCTTTTCTTATAGCCATGAGAAAAGACCATGAAGATGTAATAATAAAATTCTTTTTTATATAGCAGAGAAACTATTGCAGCGAGAATCATTGCATAAGAACATTTGTGTTTAGTGCCAAAGCTTCAACGACAATTTTTTGAAATGTTTCTTTCTTGGCTGTCACGAAGCGATTCAAAATTGTGGATATATTTAGTGAAGGTCACTTGTTTTGAAACAGAAAATTTTATGTTAATAGCAGTAAAAGCTTTTCTACATCGTGTTGCCGAAACTTCTTTGCAATGACTTTGTTGTAATTTGGTTCAAATTATTTGGCCGTTGGGAAATTGATTAGACAATAGTCCATAAAGTATCTGAAATTTTCACTAAATTGAACAAACGTCGTTGAAATTCAGAACCACAGTATAAGTATCTATTAACAGTAGCGAAAAGTCCTATACTCTCTTTTTAAGATTTTTGGCACATATCAGTCTAGATCTCTCTTCATGACACCGCCTTCGCGCCCACGTAATGACAGATGTTAGCGACTGAACGCCAGTCGTAACTGAAACTGTTACTGTGACGCAAAGGGATTTTTTCTTTCCGAGTGCTTTAATCTGTATCACTTCTGAAAAAAACGTTTCGCTACTGTTCATATATACTTGTTTTTGTACCTCCTGTCAAAAACTCTCTAGTCAAGACATGTTTACTTGGCTGTTTTAACCAGTAGCATCATCTGCCGTCATCAATTTTTGCTTATCCCTGTAAATACCAAAGAAGTCGTGTCGGAAAAACTAAACTTTAAACTGGATTTTCTCGAAATTTTTCTAAGGACTTAATGATAGGAATTACCATGTCAAAGAGCAGGGTCCACAGGACCTGACTTTATAATTAAATATAACTATCTAGTAATATCAGATTTAATTTAAAGTTGAAGTGTAACTACTTTCCAGGTAATTGTGACGTTAATAAACTAAATCTTTTACTAGAAAAGAAAAGTTTTGCGTGAATTTGGGAAATACCAATAACATCAAAATAAAAACTTTTTTTTATTACCTGGCCTCATCTTCGGTTTATTCATAATTAAAAACTCGGATTTTCTACGATTTTTTTTGGTTGTTATACACGTATTTAAGAATTCTTGTTGTTGTGGAAATCCTCTCCTTTGTTGCCATAATCGAATCGTGAAAGAGGCAAGTGGAAACTTTTCTTGTTTACAAACAAGACCAACCAATGTTTATAACATCCAAGCATTGTATATAAATAATAGATATATTATATTATCTATATCAGTGCATCCAAGTTATCTCCAGCTGATCGTCGAGTAATACAACAATCAACAGGATGATATGATACACTCATAATATTAGTCGGGCTTTTAAAAAATTAAATAAAAAAAACAAGTTTTTTTTTAACTAAAAGTAAGGAGCGAAATTAAAACGAACAGAAATTATTCCGTATATGAAAGGGGTTGTCCCCTCCTCAACTCCTCGCTCTTTGCGCTAAAGTTTTTTTTATTGTTTTAAAAAATAAAGTTATGAGACAGAGTCAACTTTAACATAAAGAGTGAGGCGTTCTAATAAGTTTTCAAAGAAAAGTAAAGAACTCCATTAAACAAAAAATGAGCAAAAATAAAATCAAATAATCTACCAAGCGTGAAACTACCACAAATCTGCATCGATAAATAAATGAAACCCAAAACGAACAGAAATTATAATAAATAACCGAGTCAAACTCAAAACGAACAGAAATTAACATAAGTTGGGCTCAAAACCCCTATGCCTTCCCAAAGACCAGAATATAATTTGCACTTTACTGAAAAAAAAAATACAAATGAATGTGCATAGTCAGGTTAATATACATATAGGCCTACTGATATTTAGTAATCAAAATGTTAAATTATTTGATTTATTAAAGTTATAAAAGTAAAAACATTTATATTTTTTCAGTAAAGTGCAAATTATGTTCTGGCCTTGGAAAGGCATAGGGGTTTTGAGCCCAACTTATGTTAATTTCTGCTCGTTTTGGTTTTCATTTATTTATCGATGCTGATTTGTGGTAGTTTCACGCTTGGTAGATTATTTGATTTTATTGTTGCTGATTTTTTGTTTAATGGTGTTCTTTACTTTTCTTTGAAAAACTTATTTTGTGCAAAAGGTTTTTTAATTAATAAAAAAAAAAAAAAAAAAACACGCATCCGTGGTCTTTCTTCTGGCGAAAAATACAAAATTCCACATTTTTGCAGATAGGAGCTTGAAACCTCTACAGTAGGGTTTTCTAATACACTTAACCTGATGATGTGATTTTCATTAAGATTCTACCACTTTTAGGGGATGTTTCCCCCTTTTTTGAAAATAAGGCAAATTTTTTTCAGGCTCGTAACTTTTGATGGGTAAGACTAAACTTGATGGAACTTGTATATTTGAAATAAGCATAAAAATCCTATTTTTTTATGTATCTACTGGTATCAAAATTCCGTTTTTTAGAGTTTCGATTACTATTGAGCCGGGTTGCTCCTTACTTACAGTTCGTTACAACGAACTGTTTGATATAGGTAAGTGGAAGTATGAAAAAAAAATAAGTAATAAAACTGACATTTTTAAACAGAAGAAAATAAGGATTCTATTTATATGTCATTAGTCAGCTAAAGGGATAAATATAACAAGATAGAATAGCCTAAATGGTCTTTCTAAAAAGATGAATTTGTCAGTAAGTCAATTAACTAATAATTTGAAGTTTTTAATCTTGAATAATGTTAATAATATCCATATTAATGCATAGCTTATATTTATGGTTGTGTTTCATTTTGCCAAGGCAATCAGGGGAATTACACATCTAGACCTCCACGATACTATGGACTCTTATTGCTAATTTTCTGTTGGTTTTTCACATACATTTCTTATTTTCAAACTTGGCGCCCGCGAAACGAAAAACTGCCTAACTGCATATGGAGCTCTTTTTTACTAAAAATTGAGTTCTCGTTTTTTCCTATTTTTGTAAGACGTATATGGTCGTGTCAGTTCCCACTGAACCAATTTTAACAATCAAATTTCATTGTTAGTGTCCTTGATACTTCAAGTGTATTTGGGAAAAGGTGCAATCCATAACCATTTTCTTTTTTAGGCCAAATTTTAGCAGTGGAAGTGGAAGTGATGAAAGCGTTGAATCCAATCGATTGTTTATTAACACTCCCCCCAATGATGGTATTTCTGGTATAAGAAAACTTCGGTAAGTGACTTTTGTGGTAAAATTCTACTTTAGCTACTTTTGGCCATCTTGGAAAGGGGATAGATTAGGAATATGAAACTTTCAGGGATGGGTCCACAGGCTAAAGTATGTCCCTGGAAGGTATTTTGATGTACCTACCTCCACTCCTTCTCCCTCTAGAAGGTCCTGAAATTTGCCTACATGACAGGTGTATTGAAATTGTGACAAAGCAACTTTTTACCTTAATTTTCAGCTATCAGTTTCTTTTTCTCTGGCCTTTGTTCTGAAAATAAAATTCCTGTTATTTGAGTAGAATTTTAAGCCATATCAAGGTCTTTTTTTCAAAATTTAGGAAATGTATTTGCATATCTTTAAAACTGTATAAATTGGGATTGAGTAAAGTTGTGAAGCTAAAAACAATTTTGTTGTACTTTGTTTAAGCAGAAGATTCATTTTTCAAGATTTCACTTTTATAACACAAAGATTTTTAAAGGTCATCAAAGGTCAAGACCCTCTAGAGGAAGAAGGAGTGGAGGTAGGTACTTCAGAATGCCTTCCCAGGACATACTTTAGCTGGTAGACCCATCCCTGAAAGTTTCTTTTCACTAACCTAACCCTTTTCCAAGATAGTCAAAAGTAGTTAAAGTAGAATTTTACCGACATTTTTACTAACGACAATTATTGTCATATTGTTTGTCGGTGCTTGTACGACATAGCGACCATACTTTTTACCTGAGCGAACACACTCAAGAAGTAAAGTTAGGTTGAAACATTGCAATATAACAAAGTATGAGGAAAATATAATACTTTATTACCACAATTATGGAAACTGCAACACAGAATTATGGAAAGCAGGCCGTCCACAACGCATTATATTAATGGTACTTATTAAGAATTTGATAAACGCGCGAAGAACCGCATCTAGAATCTAATGAAATCCTAATGAAAAACAAGTTTCTGCTGCCTTGTGAGGTATTGCTCACTCCGTGAAAAATGTTTAAACTTTAGTTTTTTGGGGCTGAAGGAGCAAAAAAGGTACCTAGTTTAGGTTACGTATTTAATATATGCTTAGCTTTACCCCACCCCCATACTGTGCAAATATATAGCCTAAATTTGTTTCTAAACTATTATAGTTTTATCATGCTTTGTTTTGTTTCATTAGCATTAACAAATCTTCACTTCTCGCGTGTTTATCGGATTCTTAATAAGTACCAAAACCTAACTTAACCTAGCCCAATCAACTCTATATATTAAATTTTAAATTAAAATATACCTGAATAGTAGTTTATCACACTTAGGCTATGTTGATTATCTCCGAGTGTACACAGAAAACCGGTTTTATTACAGATCAAGAACAAAGCATGGTCACTATATCATACCAATGTTTATGTGTCTAAAGACAATATTATATAAAGTTTGTTCTTTTGAATATTTCTCCATGAGGCCTGACTTTTTATTGGTGGTTCTGAAGCGATGCTTAGGGGTGCTGAACCCTCGCTGATCTATATCAGTCCTCCAATAAGAAGGTTGTTTTGATATGCACATTTCAATTTACCTTACATATATTTTACTTTAGATTTATCAAGGGCATGACTGTAATGATCTAACTTGCTTAGGTCTCCAAAAGGACGCCATTTAAGCTGACCATCTTGGAAATACGGGCAAATTTTACATGACAAAAAAGAACCCTGCTCCCTGATATTCGAAGATGATCCTGACTTTTGAAATTACAGTTCAGGACAATAACACATGTTGTGGTCTGTATATGAACCTAGGCACACCGGGGTCCGGCCTTTTTTTTCTTTTTTTGAGATATCAGAGGAAGGAGACGGGGGGGGGGGGGGCCACCAAGACGTATTTTTCCAATTGTACTTAGAAGGGTTGCTTTGGAAAAATCTTGATTATCTCCCTTCCCGCGTACACCAATGTCAATGATTAAGGTGACGAATATAATTGAACAATTGTTGTTTTGCTAATTCCTTCAGATATATTGATATTAACTATTGGATAATTTTTACGTTGCAGCGTTTTGAACAAAAGTAGGGAGATGAATATGATAATGACGCCGTGCTTGGAAACTTCGGGACAGGGGTTCAAATCTGCATGTCGGAGGGCTATATTCCTCAAGAATCTGTAATATGTTTGGTATTTCTTTTTAGGTCCGAATCACCTTTAATAGGGAAATGTGGTGCGTTTGCTGCAGATGTGACATTTCAAGGCCCAGTTCTGCCTGATTTACCGTTAGTCGATATAATTGCACAAGAGATTGAAGAAACCAAAAGGTTGAATATGGATAAAGGTGAGTTTAAGTGATTATTTTGTGTATTTTGTTAAATAGAAAATAAAGAGCACATGGGTAGAGATACGGACACATACCCTCAGTAATTGGAGAGCAGAGGCGGTATATGGGTGCAACTAAAAATGTGGAAGATAAAAAACTTCTATGCTCCTTTTTGGTGATTGTCTGTTCTTCGTTCGCAGCTTAAGTGATTTGTTTTTATCTCAGAATGAAAAAACAAATCTTACAAAAACAATATTGATCGAGATAAGAATCTGAAAGCGGTTAAAAACCAACTGCATCATAGACTTTCGGTTGCAAAACAGCTAATTCGCGGTTTCACTTGAATGTGATCAGTTTCAACCAATTAAAACCAAAGGGAATAGAATCAACCAGTGAGATCTTCATTGGAATTAAGACCGCGTCTTCTAAATTTATTAACTCAGGGTCTTTGGATTCCCATGAAGAAGTTTATATATCAAACCCAGTTACTGCATCCAAAAGAGATTCCCTCACAGCATCTAAGTGCATAGTCGTTTCAGGTCAAACGATGAGCGCAAAACCTACCCTAGTGTAAAAGAGCCCTAAAAATAAATGGACATATCTTCTTGAGGAGCTGATGTAAAACCAAACCGAGCTCTTTCTCTCTAAGACCAACTCCCTACGCTGGAATGTAACTATCCTACCTCCAAATGCACTCCGTTTGAAACTATCCTACGTCCAAAAATGGATTTATAGTCTACGTTTTTGGAGAATTTGGTACTTGTGTATTAGCCAGTACACACTCGAGAAGTCAAGTTTGGTTAACCCTAATGAAATATAACCTTTAGTTTATATAATAGTATAATTTGGGCTATATATTTGCACTTTAGGAGAAGCGGATGAGGGTAAAGTGTTTGGACAGCGCCCCTAGCCTAAACTACCTCCCCTCCCCTAATGTGCAAATATATAGCCCAAATTATACCTGTCCAATGCATTGTATCACTCGTCACTTGTCTTTTTAGCTATGAAACCGGTTTTTCTTAGATCTAACCTAATCGTAATTTTGGAGTGTAATACACAATACCAAAAATTTTGTCGCAAATCCGAACTTGCAGTCAAAATTGGCTCCGCACCACTAGATGTATTCCAAATTGCTTTTCTCTTTTTTGTCCTATGTTGCAAAGTTACTTTTATCACATCCTGAAACTATTCTAAGTCCTTATTTGGATTCGGAATAGTCTCAAACAGTAGATTTTGATCTACTTTGAGAAACTCTACTGTTTGGTTGTTCACCGAACTTGCAGTCAGAATTGGCTCCGAGCCACTAGATTTATTCCAAATTGCTTTTCTCTTTTTTGTCTTATGTTGCAAAGATGCTTTTATCACATCCTGAAACCATTCTAAGTCCTTATTTGGACTTGAAATAGTTTCAAGCTGTAGATTTTGATCTACTTTGAGAAAATCTACAGTTCGGTTGTTCCCAAGACTTGCAGTCAGAATTGGCTGCGCGCCTCTAGATGTGTTCCAAATAGTTTTTTTTCTTTGTTGTCCTATGTTGCAAAATTGCTTTTATCACATCCTGAAACTATTTTGAGTTCTTATTTGAGCTTGAAATAGTTTCAAGCAGTAGATTTTGATCTTCTTTGAGAGACTCTACAGTTCGGTTGTTCCCTGGACTTGCAGTCAGAATTGGCTCTACGAGTCGAGATGTATTCCAAATTGTTTTTTCTTTTCAAGCAGTAGATTTTGACCTACTTTGAGAAACCCTATTGTTCGGTTGTTCCCCGGACTTGCTGTCAGAATTTGCTCCGCGTCTCTAGATGTATTCCAAATTGTTTTTTTCTTTGTTGTCCTATGTTGCAAAGTTGCTTTTATCACATCCTGAAACCATTCTAAGTCCTTATTTGTGCTTGAAATAGTTTCAAGCAATAGATTTTGATCTTCTTTGAGAGACTCTACAGTTCGGTTGTTCCCCGGACTTGCAGTCAGAATTGGCTCTGCGAGTCGAGATGTATTCCAAAATGTTTTTTCTTTTCAATCAGTAGATTTTGACCTACTTTGAGAAACCCTATTGTTCGGTTGTTCTCCGGACTTGCTGTCAGAATTGGCTCCGCGTCTCTAGATGTATTCCAAATTGTTTTTTTCTTTGTTGTCCTATGTTGCAAAGTTGCTTTTATCACATCCTGAAACCATTCT
>JAQQPU010009680.1:2482-29142 GCA_029168905.1 Artemia sp. Kazakhstan ARC1039 | reverse complement strand
CAGAAGAAGAAGAAAAAGAAAAAGATTGTTAGATCAAAGAAGGATTTCTTCTCTTAAGATGACTTATCTCCCTCAAAAGGAATCATATCCATCAATCAGTTCCTCATTGAATCTATTCAATGCTGAAAATGTTGATGTCAGTGTCAAGTATGGCTACTATGAACAATTTCACCCCCAACAACCCCTCTCGGAAAATATACACTTTCAAATATTTTCCAATGAAGACTATTTCATTGATTTGTCGTCAACATTTATTGATTTAAATGTTGTGGTGAAGAAAAAGTCAGATAATACAACTCCAAATGCCGGTGATGGTCTCTCCTATGAAAACTGTATTCTACACAACCTATTCATGCAAATTAATGTATTTATTAATGGAACATTGGTGAGCACTAGCAATAATTTTTCAAACTATGCAAGCTACATACAATTTATGATGATGACACCAAAGGCTTACAAGGAGTTGAGAGGACAATCATTAGGCTATGAATATCGATCAGGCGTTGATACTGACGGTGAGTTGACTACTGCAGTGACCCAGGAGTATCATCTAGTTGGAAAATTAAATCATGAGATATTCAATGTATCCCAATGGTTACCCCCCAATGTCAACATTGACATAAAGTTACAGATGGCCCCATCAAATTTCATTTTGAGAAAAACACTTCCTGCAGCACCCGATGCAAATGTTATTATCACATCGGCAATTCTCCACGTCCGAAAACAACAGGTTATGAGCTCTGTTGCATTGGCAGTGGAAAAGCTAAGAGCCAATGGTAACAACATTAAACTTCTTGTCCCCCATACAATCACCAATCAACGTCACATTGCCACCGGCTCTCGTAGCTATAGCGATTCATCATTTATCAATGGAGAAATCCCATCAAAATTGGCTTTGGCCTTTGTGAAGAGTGGGAGTGCCGTTGGATCCTGGACTGAATCCCCCCATGATTTTAATTTTTTCGGTCTATCTAGCCTCGTGTGCAAAGTGAATGGTATTCCACTGTACACTCTATCATTTGACAAAAAATCCTATAGAACTCTATACGAGTTGACAATACAATCCCTAGATCATGACTCTCAACTATTTGAAAATGGAATAACCGATTCAATGTTTTCAAAAAATCATGGGGTTATTGTTTTGGATTTGTCAGGCACACAGGATATGAGCATAGTACGAACAGGGAATGTACGTTTAGAGTGTACATTTGCCAATGCTCTGACTGAGAGTATCACGCTAATATCACTGAGTCAATTTGAAACCTATTGGGAAATCACGCCCGACGGCAGTGTTCTACTAGACCTAGCACCATGAACACAAACCAAATAATCAACGTATTTAGTATGGATCCATACATGTCCCAGTACAAGTCCTATTGCATACCTTCGGACTTCATTGAAAAAATTCCAAGTGTTAACAATACCCTAATCATTGTTAATAGCAGTCCATCGACTTTGAAGACCGGTCATTGGCTATGCATCTTTCAGACAGCGAAGAATATTGAATTTTTTGATCCTCTTGGCCTATCGTATAAATTCTACGCACCATACATCAGCAACTTTATTGAGAGCAGTGGGAAAAGCATTATTCAAAATCAACGAAGAGTACAGGATTTAACGACTAAGACATGTGGCTTTCATGCACTACTCTTTATCATGTTCAGATGTCGTGGCTACACCTACAAGCAGTTTCTCAACATCTACGTTGACTTACCTCAATTGAATGACTTTCTAGTGGAGAATATACTTACATGTGTATTTAATATTGATTTTAGTGCCCTAAGAATAAAATGTTCTAAAGATGTATGTGAAATTGTTTATTAATAAAAAAAAATTATATACATGATAAAACGACTTTTCTACTCTTTGGATTTCATCCACTACTAGGTATTTGTCGACAACAACTAGTGCAGGTAGATTATCTGAATTCACAGTGTACTGATCCTGATGTACTGCAATGTCAGGGTCACATTTTCTACAGTAGAGTGTGACTTTACTCTTGTCATATCTCTTTGTATAGTCAATGATACTATTCTCATTCATTCTATAGAATTCACATGTTTCAATTTGCTTATTTGAAGCAATTTCACAAACAGTGTCCTCAAGTGTCGAATCACATTCCGTCACTGCCAAATAAAAATCAGTGGGCTTATAATCATAACACCCAGTGTCTTCACAACGATGATGTAGAAACCATATTCTTTTGTTGTTCCAACAGTTGAATCGTTGACCCGGTTCCTCCTCCCAGAACAATCTAAAACCACGACGATACCAATCTCGTAGCAATAAACTAAAATCACGGTTAGGATTCTCTCCAATCATACCGGGGTATGTACTCTCCCACTGATTACATTTATCATAATGACAATTGGAGCATAGGTGGCCTCTAGGATGAGAGTCACACACCTCTTCAAGACAGGAATTACAACCTTTAATTTGTACAGCATATCCTCTATGCAATTTACACGGGTTGCACAATCTACACTTTTCATCATACTCCTCAATCATTGTGCAATTCTCACATGATGATGACGAGCTGCCCAGTGAGTACATACATAACGGACATGTATGGAACATTTTGTTATGTGTTGACACTCTCACTACCACAATGAAACTGAGCTAGCAACAACAAAAATTGTCTGAGATAGAGAGAGAGAGAGGAGTAAATCATTCTTGAGCACCATCTTTCTCACGAAAAAAAAGTCCTAAATTTCAAAACTAATGTTTAAAAGCATATCCACAATATCATTTTGCTGTGTCGTGATCAATATATCAATAAATTGTGTAAATGCATTTGGAGCACGATGTAGAAGCTTCATACAATAGTCTAATGATGGAGAATCAGTTTTTATTATATCTACAAGCATTCCCCGAGAAAATATCTTCCTTTGAATAGACAACTCTAGAAAATCATCATCTAGAATCAAACGTTTTTCCATAAGAACTAGATTCCTCATGATTCGCTCTTTCTCGAATCTATCCATTTTTAGAGTCCTAACTCTCTCACAACCAACTTCAGACTAACCAGAATTTCTTTTTTCTACTCTAGAAAATATACGCTAGTCTACTATAGAAAGAAAAAATACCATTGATTTAGAAATATTTTTATTGAACATAATTACAATAATAATAATATTCACTGATGCATTTTGTTCTCATCAATATATTTCGATAGGACATCTAATGCAGACCAAAGTTTATTTATATGGAGAATATTCACTTTTCCAGCAAAACATAGTTGCTCCTCCTGCTTAAATTTGCTTAATGATATCACGTATCTAGCATACATAATGTCCCATTCAAGACATAGTCTACTGCCAGCGGTTATTTCCACAGCTAAATTAGGTACTCGTATATCGTTGCTGCTGCTGCTGTCGGTTCCATCATTAATCTCCAATAGTGTAAATGCACCACTCATTTTTTCTCCACTAATATCCTCTCAAATAAACTATTCTCTCTCTGAATTCAATTCTCTTACTAATATGAACTACAATGAAAATTACACCTTATATCCGAATCCAACTACTAATCAAGTAGTTAGTGTGACCGTCGCTCTCTCTCTGTTTGACCTCCAAAAAATGGGTGTTACCCCAGAAAACCCGTCTGGTAAGGTAAGTATCGTTCATTGTAATAGGCAAATGGCCATGGTAACCCAATTACTTGAAAATATACACACATATCCATGCCTCAGGCTTGTGAAAGTGCATGTAAGTTTTCAATCTTATATGGCCTTACTACTCATTTTAAGTCAAACTTTATTGGTTATTTGAGGTTGCTTAGTGTGAAGTCTGACCCTGGTGTTGGGTTTTTTGTCAGGCCAACAAATTACAAATGTTCTTCGCAAGCAATTATTTTCAAATCTAATTAACCTCTTCTCTGCAGATCTACACAGGCTTCAGGATTTGCATCCATAGGTCAGTATAGAGATGACAGTACCTTAGAACACACATAATTTCAATTTAAGACAATACTTATTAAATCTCCAAATAATATTTACTTGAGAGAATGCTGCAGTTGCATAGTTCACCGAGAGGGTAAATTTGAGTCAAAACCCCTCGTCTTAAGTGTAATTTTATTATCTTCTCATTACCTCTTTTATTTCATATTCAACTCCCCTATTTTTTTTGTTTTTTTTTCTTCTCATCGGATATTTAATACCTAACCTAAAAGAATCGGAATAGATCAGATTCTTGCTAAGTAAGTCATACTAGAGATTACTGCTAGGGATTGCCTTGAGTGGATAGTCTCTATACTGATAAGTGCTTAAATGTAATCACTGTTATAAATACTTAGCCTTATTACAAAGCCTACTTACAAGCTTCATTACAAAACTGAATACGAAGCTTTATTATTGAGCTTAATACTAATTTTGTAAATATATTTACAAGTAAACTTTATTTACAAGCGAGAATATCTCATCGGAGCAAAAGTGTTGTCAAGCCTGTTCATAGATTATATATATGGCTTAAGCAACTTGTTTTCTACAGTCCTGTTCACTCCAAATTGTGTTATGGGAATACCATGACCACGACTAAAGTAAGAAAAAAAGGAAGTAAAATCTAAATTTGAACGAGCTAATGATGTTGTCAAATAAAAGGACACGCTGTCTCTCAAGACCTCAACCCCACTTTTAACACTTTAGTCTCTTTTATTAATGCTTTAAAGGGGGCTAAAGTACGTGGCGTGAATGCAAAAAGTGGAGGTAGGTCACAAAAAATATTATTCAAAATATAGGCAAAGGGGACAATTTTCAACCGTATTTTCAATCTTTCAGTGAAAATGCCAAGATTATTTTACAATAAAACTACTCCGAAATGTTATTTTTCAAAATCTAGGGCAAAGTGGGGGACAAAGGCTCCTAGGGGGCACATGCCTCCCCCCCATGCCCTGCAATCGATGTCACTGGATATAGTAGAAATAAGCAATAATTTAATACATAAATGAGGGGTTTATAAGGGTTTTGAACTCTAAATCTACTAGTTTTAGCACAAAATCCACCAAGAATTTTGACTCGGGAACAAGTGGGATCATTCTAATTTTTAAAACGGCTTAACTAGTGAAGTAAGTTACGTAAACTATTTTAGCCAATAATTAAGTGAATCTGCTAGTTCTATATAGTTTTCTACGTTTTTAGGGGATTTTAATACGATTTTCCTACTAATGGGCTTCAGCAGTAACAGCCCATTCGGAAACGAGTCTTTCAAAAATGGGTTTTTGACAGCTTTGTATTTAGTTTTCTTTGGAGCAGCATTAACAGAATCGTCAAGAGTGACAATTCACCACTGATTTCAGCCACTGACTTCATCTGACTGCATATGTCAGCTGAACGTTCTCACTAAGGAGTTAAAACATAGCATTCTGGGAATGGCTAATCGTAAGAGACTATTCCATCCTGTCGGTGGATCAAGAAATCTAGCTAATTTTTACATTTTCTAGTTTCCATGCAAAAATCCAAAAAACATTAAAAAAATTTTTAAATTACTACCAACACGGTTTTAGAAAATGAAATAGCAAAAACCTATAATGACACAGTGGATACATTTCTGATGGCAATACAGTTTTGCCCCGGCTTCCATAGTGCCTAGAATTACTTGGAGATTATACATTAGCGTCTTATCGCCTCCAAATCATAAAAAAGAAGAAGAATAACATGTCAAGAAGTATACAGTATAGCATAGATATAGTATATTATAGCAATAGTATATCGAATGTTTCAAGAAGTATATGTCAACAATAATATGTATGTTCACTAATCAACTTAGCTGACCAGTTTTTTTTTATAACAATCTTATTTTGGACCTAAATCTTTCAAATTTTCCCAATAAAGTGGGGAGGTTCGCTGACCCGTTGTCTCAGTTCTGTTGAGGGGGGGGGGGGGAGAGACGAGGGAGCTTAAAATTGTCTTCTATGTTTTATCTCTTTTAGAGTTCTGAGTATCATATTCTTCACCAGTCCTCCTTAAAGTATATTGGGTAAATTTACGCCACGCATGGCACCATGTCACTCAAATCGTATGTCCGAAACCCTTCCAAAATTTCAGCTTTAAAGTAACCATAGATATTACTAGATAGTGATCTTTCCTTTTAATATCAATAACAGCACTCCTATATACCCTAGAATTCTGCGTTGATTCTGCTAGACTTCGGCTTGCAATAATATAATCAATAAGGTTTTCTATCTTACCATCACGTGAATAGCACATTAACTTATGGGCCAATTTATGACCAAATACTGTATTGGTTATGACTAGATTGTTATACCTACAAAATTGCATCAGTCTGTTGTCATTACTGTTTTCTTTTCCTGGGCCAAATTTATCCAGGCTAGGATACCATTTATCCCTTTGTCTACCGACCTTGACGTTTAAATTTCCTAATAAAAACACCATATTTCTGCCTGCGACCCTGTCTATTTACTCCTGTAACTGTAAGTAAAATTCATCTGAGTCACTGCTATCTCTGTCAGTTGGTTCCGCAGGGACATTTACTATTATAACTGATAAACTTCGCTCTTCTGTTATTAAATGAGCGAATACTATTCTATTATTAATACCTTCCCACCCTAAACAAGAATTAGCAGCTTCCCTATTCATCATTTGCCCTACTCCATATTTATATGCCCCATCCTTCTTGCCTGAATAAATAAATTCAATATCACCTAATTTAATGCTTCCGACCCCATGGGATATGAGTTTCTGAATCATTTGGATTCGAATCATTTCGAATTCAATGAATCAAATCATTTGATCATTCGATTCGAATTGAATTATTTGAATTCGTCAAGTCATAGTGTCGATACGATAGTTATCTTTTAACGTCATAACATTTCAAGTTCATATTTTTTATTCTTTAAATCCCTGAAATTATTTTGGCCTCGGGAAAAGCAATAGTCCCGGATACCAGTGGATGATGAGGACCAACAAATCTTCTCAAATCCACACAAAAGTGCTTAATAGATAATAATAATAATAATAATAGATAGATAAATTTTACTTCATAAAAATATAAGCTGGATTAGAACCGGACAGCAAGAAGTCCCTGGGACGTCTAGTTGAATGGAGGCTTTTTGCAATCCTGGGCCCATCTTGGTCATAACATGGTTTTCAGCACTTAGCGATACTCTTCTATCAACAAGAATCAAAATCCTGAACAGACAATTACAAGGCTATTACCTCTGCTCATTATATGTTCATGCCTAAAAATATTGCTACTGAGAGGAGGCAACCAATAGAGGATGAATTAGCTAGGAAAAGGTTTTTCAGCCCAAAAACTTCCGCCAAAACTGACCAAGCCCGGAAAAATCATCTATTAATAAGTTCGAATGCTCCATCGTTTACTAAGCCATAATTTCCTCAAGGAGTGCCACTCCTCAAGTGGGAAGAGTTGATAACAAGGTCCCCAGTCTTACAGATACCCTGAAAGCGTTGATCCAGCCCTTTGCAGAGACTGTTGTCCATAGATGTAGATCTTACGCCATGTTGCAGTTTCTCTCCTATAGAGGATCCCCTCATATAGAGGTGTTCTGCATCACCATGCAATTTAACCCCTTGCTGGGAGAAGGTTTATAGCTCGCGAGACGTGTGCACACACAGGTGGGCCTTTCTGAGCGTACATTTGAGGGACCTTCTGCCTACTCCATCTGTATTAGAAGCCCCAGGCGA
Organism: Artemia sp. Kazakhstan ARC1039; assembly: GCA_029168905.1. Lineage (NCBI taxonomy): Eukaryota > Metazoa > Arthropoda > Branchiopoda > Anostraca > Artemiidae > Artemia > Artemia sp. Kazakhstan ARC1039. Next base: position 21,482 of record JAQQPU010009680.1, on the reverse strand, counting down.
GGGTGCCCCAGTTTCTATTATGGACCCCCAGGGATAAGGTCCCTCCTTGGTCCGTGCCTCCTATGGAGGTACCCTTCAAATCTGTAGGGATTTCCTCTATCACCACCTGGGGACATAATGAGTGGCCTTGGGGAGGCCCCTACTGAGCAGTAGACTCATAAATCTAGCATGACAAGCCTAAATCTAATATGTAAAGCCTAAATCTACTACGTCAAGTTTAAATCTATAATCTCAATCCTCAGAGGCTCATAGGGGCAATAAATTTAACTTCAAAAACAGATAACTACGTCGTAGCATACTGCATCTACCGATTTTAAAATTTATTAAATGGCATTTTTTTCTTGATATTTAGTTTTGTGGAAAAAATACACTAGGTGGAACCTTAGGTCTCTGTATGACTCTGTAGAGTTAGTTTTTTTTTTTGCAAAACAACGTCCCTGACAGAAAACGAAAAAGGAAGTAAAGTAAGGTGAATACACGACAGTAAAGCAAAGAACCATGAACAGTTACAAAATCTGGCTATTTTATTCAACTTGTTTCAATATTGATTTTTTTATATAAGAATTATTCATAAAATAAGATACAAAAGTTCTTATATAAAATAAAAGTTATATAAATTTTATAACTTTTCTAAGTGATGAAGCTAAGTTTCTATTAATTTTTATTTTTAGGCATTTCTGCTCAGTTTTATAGATTATGAGCAATAGTTCGATTCTGTTGATAGCTTTAGTAAAGGTTTTATCCTTGTATGTTATACCAGACAAATACATTAAAGAGATTAGTGCTATGCACGAGAATACCACTGCTGCGGTTAAGGTAGGAAATGAGGCTAGCAGCTGGTTTTCTATTAAATCAGGAGTTAAGCAGGGCTGTGTTCTTCTCCTTTATATGGATTATTTTGATGGACTTTGTCTTAAGGATCACAGGAAAGGCAATGGGAGACCACGCAATCAAATGGGGAGGGAAAAGTCTCCTGGACTTAGATTATGCTGATGATTTAAGCATTCTAGAGGAGACTGTGGGCAAAATGAATGAACTTTTAGAGGTTTTGCGCGTTCAGGGTGCTAGAAGCTAAAGCGAGATGGGCCGAACATTTTGAGAATTTGCTTAACCGTGATAGAGTTGCAGGAAAAAATATAGAGGAAAATGAAAAAGTTTGTGATACCTTGGATGTGAAGGAAGATTTGTTTTGTGAGGAGGAATTAGAAACAGTACTAAAAGGATTAAAGAATAATAAGGCTCCAGGTGCTGATAGGGTAGTAAATGAGTTTCTTAAATATGGTGGCGCTGAGGTTAGAAATAAGTTATTGGAGATTATGAATATGATTTTTGAAAAAGGGGAAGTACCTAATGATTTTAGGAAAACCTTAATTAAGCCACTTTATAAGAAAGGTGATAAAAGTGAGTGTGGTAATTATCGAGGCATTAGTCTGGTCTCTGTAGGTAGCAAATTGCTTAGTAATATGATACTTTTTAGACTGAGAGATGCCGTAGACAAAGTTTTAAGAGAAGAGCAGTGCGGTTTTAGAAAAGCTAGAGGATGTGTTGACCAAATTTTCACTCTTAGGTTAATAATTGAGAAGTGCCTAAGTTTTCAAACACCTTTGGTCCTCAGTTTTATAGATTATGAGCAAGCGTTCGATTCTGTTGATAGAGGAGCTTTAGTAAAGGTTTTATCCTTGTATGGTATACCAGACAAATACATTAAAGTGATTAGTGCTATGTACGAGAATAACACTGCTGCGGTTAAGGTAGGAAATGAGGTTAGCAGCTGGTTTTGTATTAAATCAGGAGTTAAGCAGGGTTGTGTTCTATCCCCCTTTATATGGATTATTTTGATGGACTTTGTTTTAAGGAGCACAGGAAAGGCAATGGGAGACCACGGAATCAAATGGGGAGGAAAAAGTCTCCTGGACTTGGATTATGCTGATGATTTAAGCATCCTAGATGAAAGTGTGAGCAAAATGAATGAAGTTTTAGAGGTTTTGCGAGTTCAGGGTGCTAGTATGAAAATTAATGTTAGGAAGACCAAGTCACTAAGGCTAGGAATAAGTGAAGATAAAAAGGTGACGTTGGGTAATGAAAAGATTGATCAGGTGGGCAGTTTCACTTACCTTGGTAGTATTATTAGTAAAGATGGTGGGAGCAGTGAAGATGTTAAAAATAGAATAGCCAAGGCTCAGGGTGTTTTTTCAAAGTTAAAAAAAGTCTGGAAGAATAGGAAGATAAGTCTGCAAACCAAGATTAGAATCTTAGAAGCTACAGTGATGATAGTGGTCAAATATGGCTCTGAAGCATGGACGCTCCGAAAAGCGGATGAAGATTTGCTAGATGTTTTCCAGAGAAATTGCTTAAGGATTGTTCTGGGTACCCGGCTGACTGACCGTATTTCAAACAATAGGCTATACGAAAAATGTGGTTCAATACCGCTTTCTAGGTCTATAATGAAAGAAAGGTTGAGGTGGTTAGGGCATGTTGTTCGGATGAAGGATGACAGATTGCCGAAGATTGTTCTTTTCGGCCAACCATCTAGGGCTAAACGGAAAGCAGGTCGTCCCCGTCTGGGTTGGGAGGACGTCATAAAGAAAGATTTAAAGGAAATGGGAACTTCGTGGGCGGGTGTAAAAAGGGAGGCTTTGAATAGATTGGGGTGGAGGAGGAGCGTGCGTAGCTGTGTTGGCCTCAGGCGGCTTGGTGCTGCGATGAGTTGTTAGTAGTAGTAGTAGGGTGCTAGAATAGGTTTGAAAATTAAATTTAAGAAGACTAAGTCCCTAAGGCTAGGAATCAGTGAAGATGAAAAGGTAACAATGAGTAATGAAAAGATTTATCAGGTTGACAGCTTCAATTACCTTGGTAGTATTATTAGTAAAGATGGTGGGAGCAGTGGAGATGTTAAAAGTAGAATCGCCAAGGCTCAGGGTGTTTTTTCACAGTTTAAAAAGTTTGGAAAAATAGGAAAATAAGTCTACAAACCAAGATTAGAATATTGGAAGTGAAGACAGTAGTCAAATATGGCTCTGAAGCATGGGCGCTTCGAAAAGCGGATGAAGATTTGCTAGATGTTTTCCAGAGAAATTGCTTAAGTTCAGTAAGAGAAGTTGCCAGAGAAATTGATCGTTCTGCTTACCCGGCAGACTGACCGTATTTCAAACAATAGGCTGTACGAAAAATGTGGTTCAATACCACTCTCTAAGACTATAATGAAAGAAAGGTTGAGGTGTCTACGGCACGTTGATCGGATGATTGATGACAGATTGCCGAAGATTGTTCTTTTCGGCCAAAGGTCTAGGGTTAAACGGAAAGCAGGTCGTCTTCGTCTGGGGTAGAAGGACGTCATAAAGAAAGATTTAAAGGAAATAGGAACTTCATGGGAGGGTGTAAAAAGGGAGGCTTTGAATAGATTGGGATTTAAGATGAGCGTGCGTGGCTGTGTTGGCCTCAGGCTGCATTGTGCTGCGGTGATTTGTTAGTAATAGTAGTAGTAGCAGTCTTCAGATGAATTCTCATTCAACAAAACTTTTTTTAACTTATTCTAGATTTTTTCGTTTAATTTTATTGCAATTTGAAATCTATTAATATACAACCCTTGCATGGAAAAACAGCAAAGGCATCTAAAAAGTAATGCAGGTTTGTTTCAGAAATGGGATACAGCAGAGCACCCTAAAGGGATGTAAACATGGGAGGAACTAGCGTCGAAGTGGTTATTAATCTCCTAATAGAGCCATTCATTACTTAACATTCAATCAGATCAGATTAAAATTAAATTTTGTTCAAAGAAAGTAATTCTTATTTAATTACTGAAAGTCTTAAATTAATTAACTGTTCACGCAATAATTCTTTGTTATTTCTATTATTTTTCTTCTTTTATGTATTATTGTAAGTTTACTAATTGAGTCATACGTAGAAAACACCAAAAAATAGGTGTCCTACATTCCTGCCGTATGTACGACCAGCAATCGGTAAAAATTCGTCATTGCGCACGCGCGATAGAGGAGCCCAAGAGAAATGCACGACACGCGATGTGTCCGAAAACTCTGCAATCGAGAAAACAGGAACGCACACTACTGCATATACGAGCTTAGCACACTACTGCATATACGAGTAAAGCTCGTATAGCTTTACTGTGAATGGAAAAGTAAAACCTGCTTACTTTGCTTGGAATGCATTATTTGTTCCCCGGTGATCTAAATCGTGGCAAAAGCACGCAACAAGGATACCTAATATCTGAAGGTCCGTAAAAAGTTGTCTGAGTTCCAATTTCTGCAAAGAAAAACTAGTTAATCTCCAATTGACGAAGTCAATGTTGCCAATAATTTTAGTTTGAGATATCTTGGTGTAAGCCCGAAAAAAAAATTTATAGAGATTTTTTGGTTTCAAAAATAAAACTTTCCTTTTTTAGGATCTTAATTTGATCTCATAATATCTATTTATTTACTTTATAAATATATGCTAATGCATGACGTTAATTAATATTATAAATTCCATTTAATACTTAAATTATATCTTAAAGCTGAATTTATCATATATTTTGTAATAAAAATACATAAATTGTTAATATAATTAGGTGACTAATACTAGTTAATATAACTAGTTAAACTAACTAGCTAGTTAACCTCCAAATGAATAAAATTAGGTGACTAATACTGAAATCAAAAATATAAAATTAATGTGATTTAAAAAATAGGAGGTTAAATCGGTTTTCCGAGCTCTAATTGATAAAGTAAAAGGCTAATTAGTCTCTACATTACCAAAGTAAATGTTACAAAGAATTTCACGTTAAAATATCCCGGCGCAAGCCCGAAAAAAAATTCCATTAAGATTTTCTTTTCTTGAAAACGAAATTAAACTTTTCTATAATTTCTGTTTGATCTCAGAGTATTTATTTATTTGCAATATAGATATTATAAATGCTAAAATTTAACATTATTTTCGGGAGGGAAGGGTTTACAGAAACAAAATTAAAATTGGCATAAACAGTTTCTTTATATTAATTTTGTTAAGTTTTTACGAGCCAGACACACTTTTTTTTCGGGGGGAGGGTCAGTTCAAACCTCCTAAACTTTGCCATGGATACGGCCTTGTTAACTCACGAACATTATTTAGTACTTGGATTACCTTTCAGAGCTGAATTAAACGCATGTGTTTTCAGATAATAATTTAAGGTTGGCTGAAACTTAACTCAGAAATACAAAATTAATGTTATTTAGAAGACAATATCTTTAATTTGCTTCCAGAGCTAAAATTGCCTTGAGTAAAATTCTAATTATTGTCCAATTAACCGAAATCAGTGTTGCCAAACATTTAATTTCGAATTATCCTGGCGTGAGCCCAAATAAAACGTTCCATTAAGATTTTTTAGTATTGACAGCGGGACATTGGTTTTCCAGGATCATAGCTTGATCTCATATTATTTATCTATTTACTATATAGATATTATATATTATATTACATAATATTTTCTAATATTATAGGTATTATTTATAACTTAGATTAACCCTTGAAGATCAAAAGAACATAAAGATTTTCAGACAATACTCTGAAGTGGGTTAAAACTAAATTCAGAATATAAAATTTATTAGGGTTAGAACATAATAGCTCCAGCCTTTTTCCTAAGCTCCAGTTTTTCGAAGATTTTTCGTTCTTGAAAACGAAAATTTTACATTATCTTAGATTACACAATCTCATAGAATTTATTTATTTACTATATAAATATTATATATATACTAGCAAATAATATTTCCTAATATTGTAGATATTATTTAAGACTTAGATTATATTTTGAAGATGAGTTTAACATAATGGATTTCAAATAATAATTAAAGTTGGTTAAAATTGAATTCACAAAAATAAAATCCATCTGATTTGAAGGCAATATTTATTTCCTGAGCTCCAGTTGCTAAGGGTAAAAGTCTAATTAATCGCCATTTTCCTAAGTCAATATTACCAACCATTTCTTGTTAAACTAGCCCGCTGTAACCCCTACTAAACAGTTGCCTGAAGATTTTCTGTTCTTTCACCGAAACTTTGCTTTCCTTGATCTTAGCTTGATCTCATAGTATTTATTTATTTACTAGATAAACATCATACATGCTGATGTTTAGTCTAATATTATAGATATTATTTATTACGTATATTATCTTTTAAAGCTGAAATAGACAAATATGTTTTTAAATAAAATTTAAAGTTGGCTGTAACAAAATCAGAAATATAAATTGAAATTGACTTAACAATAGGTCCAAACCCTCTCCTGAGCTCCAGGTACCGTGAATAAAAGTATAGTTAATCTAACCTCGGCCGAAATCTATATTTCCGAAAATTTCAAATTAAAATATCCCGACATAAAGCTAAATAAAAAGTTTCTTGTAGTTTTTTTTATCTTGAAAACGAAACTTCATTTTCTCCAAATTATAAATTTGATATCGCAGCATTTATTTATCTATAATATAAATTTTATTCATACCGATACTCAAAGTTATTTGAATATTAAATAAATCTCATGTTATCCCATAAGCCTTCTCTAAATATATGTTGCTTCAAATATACACTTAAATTTGGGTAAAACTAAAATCAGACAAAAAATATGACTTATAAAGTATTAATATTAATATTATCTTTGAAGTCATTCTCTAGCTATAATACTTTAGAACGGATTACTAATAAAGGTGTAGTTTCAATCGTAGGTGCAGTTTTTCTGGGTGATTTTTTGAGGAAGCTTATTTGTGTGATAGTGTGTATGCTCCATTTTGCTGGATTGAATACAGATCTGACAGATGAATACAGCCATTATTTTCTATCCGTCAAAAGATATAATAGTAGCTTCTTTGAAGTGCAAAAAAATAACAACTGCGATAATTTCTAATAAAAACTTTTGTTTTTATAATCAAAATTTGTAATTAAAGCTTAAGTTACATCTAGGTATTATTTGTTTAGATTAATTTTAAAATTAACTAAATCAAGGTTAATTAAGTTAAATTTAATTTTATCGTACGTGTCTTTTTATGTGTTTGGTATATGTTTTGTATTGTATATCACATATTTTATTAAGTTTATTGTATCTGTTTAAATCTAAAGTTTAATTAGAATTAACTAAGTATTATTGAGGCATAATCAAGGCTCTAAGAATGATGAAGTCATCAAAAAAAATTAATATAAAACATGTAATTTTGATCTTGCTTGCTGTTTTGTGTGTTTTGTGAGTGTGATCGTTGGTGTGATAGTGTATGTGTCATTGTACTCCATTGAATACGGTTTTGGTAGATAAAAACACCGTTACTATTGTATTGTTATAATATTATATAATAATATAATATAATATTATAACGTTAATATTATATTATATCAAAGGAAACAATTGCAGCTTATTGTTCTTGAAGCAGAATATCAAAATATTAATATCAATAAGTTGCAACAAGTACTTGGCGACAAAAATTAAAGTTAAGCCTAAGTTTGCTTCCTTAAAGTTAATTCCAGATACACATAGCGACTTCTTTACTTAATCTACTTAATGTACGAATTTAAAACGGTCTATGATTGGACAGCTAAAACGATTCCGTCAATCAGAATCAACTTTATATTTTTACTGAACCTAAATGAGCCAATGTGGACAAAACGAATAACCAATATAAATCCAACATAACATTTGAGATGTAAACTCAGAACTAAAACTGATCTATTCCTATTCAAGTAATTCGATAGGAGTTGACATTCCTGATATTTTAAATTGTAGTACGATCAAGCACTAGGCTGCACCTTTGCCCTTACGAATAACTTTCAAATTAGGCTAGTCAGGTTCAAAAAGAAAATTTTATAATGGTAAGGAGGTTATAAAAATGTCTAAAATATTTAAAAATCAAAGGATTAGAAGATAGTAAACCAAATAAAACACAAGTACAAAATCTAGTTTTGAGACTAGAAAATACGAAATAAAATTTAAAAGGAGATAGAGAAGGAAAGAATCCAAAATAAAAACTCAAAATTTTCTAAATAAACATATACAACTGTAAGATAAAATGAAAAAAAGGAGACAAGACATTAACCTATTTAATACGCACGAGACGAAAGGTTTTTGTATCTTTCAGTGGAAATGTCATCGGTATAGGGAGACAAATTTTGTCCAAGGGGAGTGAAGAGGTTAGTTCGAAAGGGAAAAATAGATTAGGGAAAGGAAAGTTTGTTTGAGGATTATGGTGGACATTGCTGGCAAAGTATAAGAAAACTTTTATTCTCCTTTCCTTGAGGATAAACAGATTTACTCTTCATCGAAATAAGATACGCCCAGTATTTTCATAGCACTTTCCCGCATTTCAGGGGGGATTAGGCAAGCGAAAAATGGGGGAAACTTAAGAAAATTAATCATAAAAATTGTTTTTTAAGGGTTGACTGTCACATCGTTAGTAAAAGCTTCACCTGTTATTGGTAAAAGGATATCCGCTGGGCTACTTTTTAAATTTCTGAAACATCTTTCTGAGATGGTTAGATTATCAAAAAACTTCCACCTATCCCTGAAGATGACGCCAATGTTGTTTTTCTTAACAAAAAATCAATATGGGCATCAGAGGTATCCCTGGAACATACCTTTATAAATCGAGAGGGAATCAAAATATATATTAACGTCAGAAGCGGATCCTTGGCTTGGGCCAAAAGTTCTATTATTAGATTTTCTGTGACTTAATTGCAGTATCACCGCATCTTTGAAAAGGATTTGACAACACTTTGTCTGTCAGCCTTAATTCTTTAGGGGAGTATTTGGCGTCACCCGAACTTATAAGGCATTCTGTAGCTTGTCATCTTGTAAATCATTGAAACTTCAAAAAGTGCGCGTGTCAAAACCTGTCTTCAAAAATCTTGAAATGACTTCAATAACACATACGCTTTAGGGTTAGTCGCGAGTCACGATTCTAGAAGGGTTTGAAAAGTATACAATTTCTGGATAATATTAACCAGTTATGATGTCGAAGTGAAAGTAGATAACTCTCGACAACTGTTTTGGTTCGAAAGCTAAGGCTAGGCAAGTGGACACCGGAACTGAAAATGCAAATAATGTGAGTTTCAGCGTTAAAAATGATTACAGCAATTTGACTAATAGTGAGATTGTGCATGATTCGTTAGCATTAATTGAAGAGCGTAGCCCAAAACCTAACACAAACATCGAAAATATAAGTATTTTCTGCGAAAATGATATGGGAAGCTATATCGAAAGAATTGAAAAACTAGATGATTGTATGCGATATCAATTACTTCAGAACCCGGGTATTCCGCTGTCTAACTACAGCTTTCCCTATTCAGTTCACAAGAAGCAGGGCAGGGACGAAAAGAGATTTTTCAATCGTACTCGCTTGGAAGAATTTCATTGGCTAGTACTTTCAAATAAGATGAGGGGCTTATTCGATAAATATTGTGTTTGGCTTAACTTTCGAGGGGTTGGAAACTACAATCAATTGCAAAAGTTGGTAAAAAAGCCCGTTGTGACTTTTGCTAAGCTAACTCGAAAAGACGGCGACTTAGTGTCTCATAAAAATAATCAGTATCACCGTGATTCAGTTGATCCTGGCAAACATTTCCTTCTAAAATATGATAGCCCTTAAAGCAAAATTTTAAGCCTTGTAAAAGAACAAGGTAGCCAACTAGTGCAGGAAAACAGAGCTAGATTGGAGCCAATTGTAGAATCAATTGTTTCCTTGGGTCGACAGAACTTTGCTCCTCCTGGCCATAAGTATAATGGTAATTTATTGGCAGGGAAGGACACATTGACAAACGAAAAGAACTATCGAGAACTTTTAAGGTACCCTGTAAATAGTGGCGACATCAATTTAAAACAAAATTTATAAAGATCTGGTGCAAATGCTACTTATATAAGCAAAACAGAAAAGAATGAATTAATTAAATGTTGTGCCAAAGAGATCCTTCGAGAAATCCTTGCACGAGTCCATTCTGCCAAATTCTACAGTGTGGTTGTTGATGAAACAACGGATATGTCAGACAAGTCACAACATAGTATTGACCTTTAATACAATTACAATTGCACAAGACGTGAAAATTTCATAGATTTCTTAGACCTACACGTTACATGTTACTCAGACAGCGTTGGAAACTTCGAACCGACCATTACAGGGGAAATGCTTGGAAATGTTGTGTTGGATTTTCTTCGATCACCTCGGCCAGACTTGGAAAATTGTGTGGGCATAGGCACTGGTGGATGTGCTATGATGTTCTCAGAACATTGTGGTGCTGTAAATGAAGTTCAAAAGGTAGTAAAAAATGCCCTGCGTTGCCCATGTTTAAGCCATGCTTTAAATCTTTCCATGTCAAAAACTTCTTCTGTTCAGAGTGTTAGAAACTCCATAGGAGGAATAAAAGAAATGGTTCCTTTTTTGGTACTTCTGCAAGGCACAATTATGATTTAGCCAGAGTAATGAAAGCACAGATAACTGGCATGTGTGAAACGCGCTGGATCAAACAGCACGATTCCTTATTGCCGTTTGTGGTAGAGCTCCCTAAGATAGTCTAAGCTGATGAGATGATCAGCGGTTGCGCAGAATGCACAAAAGGAGCAAAATCAAAATCCTTATTGACTGTTGTCACATCATCCGACCTGATAGTAACCATTTACTCTTTTAGTAACTTATCTCGACTGATTTTACCGCTCAGTCGGCTATTCCAGAAGAAGAGCATAGACCTCGCGTCTGCAGCAAGCCATATTAAGGATCTTTTTACCAAGCTGCAAGTTGAGCGTCGGGAGAGTGAAAGCGAGTTTAAAATTACATTTGACGAGGTAACTAGAGTGACAACCGAGCAATCTTTAGAAATAACAGTCCCAAGGATAGGGAAAAAGCAAATGAATCGGATTAATGTACCATTCAGCTCACACGAGGAATATTATAGATGGTCATTTTTTAACCCCCTGTTGGACACAACCATTTCGGACTTAGAAAGCCGTTTTCCGTTGAAACCCTGGACACTTAAGCTCAGTATTTTATTGGTAGAAAATGTTATGGAAACGAACAAACAGCAATTCGCTAATACGATTCATAGCTTGTCAGAGCGATACTGGTCAGTAATGGGTTTCCACTCCCAATCAGTTTGTGAACCTGCCCTGGCCGGAGAAGCCACAATACGGAAAACTCGGTGGCTTCGTCTGAAAGAAAGCAATGCAGAGCACAGTCAGAATACCTGAAACACTAGGAGAACCTTTACAGAAACAGAACTGTACTGCTGATATATTCCAGAATGTTTCAGCGCTGTCGCTGATTCTCATGACCCTACCTGTTAGTGTGGCATCTCTTGAACAACGTTTTCTACGTTGAGAAGACTGAAAACGTGGCTAAGAAATAAAATTACGAACGATAAACTCACCAAACTTGTCCTTCTTCATGTTCACTGTGATATTGTCATAAGTGTAGAAAGTGATACTGAAAGATTTGCTAATAGTGGAAATAGGAGGCGAGTTTGTTATACAATATTAATAATGTTTCTATAAATGTAGTTTTGCGAATAGCTTTACAGAACTGACAAGTAAAGGACGAATGAAAGCAAAAGCATGCATCTTTCAATGTTAGGAAGGTACGTTAGGCTTAACTTCGAATAGAGATTTTTCGAAAAGAGTCACCCCCCCCCTAAAATACTGAAACCACTACTGATTAACGTACTCAACGACTTGTCTTCTATTAAAGAGGAATGATGCAAGTAGTATAATTAAATATGTGTCAGCTTGAAATTCACCGAAAGTTTTTCTATTAGTGTGTTGTGGTTGACTAAATAGAAACTTCTTTGTAGATGTATAGATAAAATATTTACATATATAATCTGGTTTTATTATTCTTAATAATGAAAGCTAAACATTACCAACTTATACAAGCAATTTTTCAAAACACGCTGCCTTTCCATTATTTCTAAATATGGGTAAAATTTCTAAATAAGACAGTGAAAAAAATTTGTAGTACAAAATATTAATAATAAAAGTCCAAATATGTCGGCATGACATCCTTTATCAACAGAAAAAAAAACTAGCCTAAACAAAAACATATAAAAAAACACCACAAACGAAATAAAATAAACGAAAAGAAAAATGAAGAAAAACTTACATTTAAACGAATTCCAGTATGGTAAAGCAACGGCAGATCCAGGATTTTTTTCGGGGGGGGGGGTTACTAATTTTTGACTTTTTCGGGGGGGGGTTACTAATTTTTGACTCAGTTTTCGACTAATTTTACTGATTTTTACCTAGGTTTTACTAATTTTCGACTCATTTTCAACTCGGTTAAAATTTTCGAGGGGGTTCAAACCGGGTGACCCCCCCCCCTCCCCCCTGGATACGGCCTTGTGGTAAAGATTTGGCTTTACCAAATTGGATTTTGTTATCATAGTGGAGTAGAAAGTTGTGTTTACTGTCTTATCAAAATACTTTACCCGCTATCAATATATTTTAAACATACTTCAAATATTATATAGATATATTTTGTTTCAGTTCTTAGAAACTTACAACGCACTGACATCCTTGTTCTAGAAATTAAATTAGAAAAAACTTCCACTCAAAGTAATAAGTAAAGTTAAAACATAAAATGAACAAAAATTATTCCATACGTCAGAAAGGCCACCTCTTTCTCAATTCCCGCTCTTTGCTGTAAAGTCTTAAAGATCTTTAAAGTACTTCCCAGTCAAATTCAACGGTCTTTGTGTGTGAGCGGACTTTCTTAAACAATTATGACAAAAAGTCATACTTTAGGGTAAATAGAGAGGGTTGATGAAGGAGAAGTCCCCTTATATACAGAATAATTTTTGCTCGTTCTAATTTTTAAAGATGTTTCAACTTTTAGTTGAAAATTACGAACTTAGGCCCTCCTGAGCCATCTGTGGGGCATAGGGCATCGACGAAGTCTCGGAAAACGTCACGTATTGGCGATGCGGCGACTACATCCTCCCACTTGGATTGTAGTGATGTATGCGCACTGCGTAGATCACGATCGTACGTGCGTCTGAGCGTGTTTCTCGTTCTTTCCCTCTGTCAACGCCGACGCGGCTGCCATTATTGAACCTTGTATGGGATTCTGGAGTCCTCCATCCGAAGGACTTGACCAAGATAGTGTCATCTCTTCTTCTTAGTCACTTCAATAATAACAGCTGGCCAGTTCTTCTGCAGACCTCGATGCTACTGACTATTTGACGCCAACCGATATTCAGCATGCGTCTCAAGCACATATTTTTGAAGGCTGTGAATCTTTTCTCTGTCCTAATATATAGTTTCCAGAACTCACTGGATTACAACAGCACGGACAAAACGTTGCTATTAAGAAGTCGCGGCTCTAGTGCAAGAGAGTACTTCTTTGATTTCCAAACTGACTTAAGTTTGTTGAAAACAGCGTTTACCATGCCAATTATTCTCTTGACCTCATTTTGCACCTCTCCTGTGTATTCAACCCAGCTTCCGAGGTACTTAAATGCATAGACTTCTTCGACTCTGTGATTTTTGTACAGGAGCTCGACTGGCGGCCTGATATTGCCATTGATTTAGTCTTGTCTATGTTGATGTTTATGCCGAATTTCTCCGCTTTAATGCTCTCTTTGTAAAGGAGCTGCTGGAGTCACTGCTTTGTCCTTTCCAGAAATGCTACATCATCCGCAAAGTCGAGGTCCGAGATGATTTTATTTCCGACTGTTACTCCAAAACCAGTCGCTTTTTGCGACACATAGTCCATTAAAATGACAAATAAATCGGTGATGAAACGCATCCCTGTCACACTCCTGACTAAATTTTGAAATATCTAGTTGTTCGGTTTTCTGTCTTTACACAACATTCCGTAGTTTCGTAAAAAGCCATGATCAAACTTATTATTTTCTTGGGGATACCATAATACTGTAGAATTTCCCAAAATGTGTCACGGTCCACAGAATCAAAGAATTTTTCAAAATCAATGAAGAGCATATATATCTTGTTGGACTACTCATTTGCGTCTTCTATCAGAGTCCTGAGCGTGAATATGAGGTCTGAACAAGATCTACCTGTACAAAAGCCATGTTGCTCTTCTCTCAGATACAGATCGAGTGTTTTTTTCAGGCTCTTGAGTATTAAAAGCGCTATAGCCTTACTTGGTACTGCTATTAGGTTTACACCTCGCCAGTTATCGCAGATAATTGCATCACCTTTCTTAAATATCGTAACAATTATCCCTTTGGTTCAGTCACCAGGGACCTTTTCGAACTGCCAGACTGTTGCAATCAGTGTTATCCACACTGTGAGGCATGTCCTCACTGATGCCTTGATCATTTATGAAGTTATGCAGTCTTCACCAGGTAATGTTACATTCTTGAGTTTCTTCACTTCAACAAGTATTTCCGCAGGTGTGGGGGGATTTTCCTCAATTGTCAGGCTAAGAAATGGCGTCGAAGGGATTCTTTCTCGGTCAGTTGGTCTCAGTCTGTCTAAAACCTTTTTGAAGTGCGATACCCATCTCTCGTCAACTCTCTCGGTTTCGTTGAGAACATTCCAGCTCTCATCTTTGACTTAGATCGATCTGCTGGGCAACTTTCCTCGCATTTCATTTGTGAGCCTGTAAACTACTTTGGAGTCTCCTTTTCTAGCTTCTTCCTCTGCTAGTCTAGCCTTTTCTTCTACAGATCTCTGCTTGTCAGCTTTTGCCGACTTCTTGATTTGTTTGTCCTTTATTCTATACACGAAATTTGCGAAGACCGAAGGTTTGTCGCCACCAGCAGAGAGAATTTGCTGTCCTAGGTCATTACGCTTACTAATTAGTTTCAAAGTTTCTGTGATATCCATCTTTCCTTCGGTTTCTTATTATATACGAGCACATCCTTAGGAACTTGATTGTATGTTGTCTTCATTTTTAGCCATGCTGTTTCCGGACTGTCTGTGCAGTTTTCTATTTCAAGCAAAGCGAACGCGTTTTTTAACTCCATAAAAATTGTTTTTTGGGTTTCTCGGTCATGTATCGGATCTACATCATATAGCTTCGCAAAATTTGAATTTGCAGTTTTGCGCGCTTTCAGCTTGACTTTTAATTTTGTTCCCACAGGAAGTGGTCCAACTGTGGAAATGATCCATTTAGTTCTTCGTCCTGCCAACTGGCGAGATCCATGGGTGTTTGTGGATGTTTTTCCTCAAACTGATTTTTTTCGACCATAAGATCATTACTCAGAGCATATTCTACCAGGAGGGCTCCCTTTTCGTTCATTTCACCAAGAACATGTCTCCCTAGGACTTGCGGACAGTAGTCTCTTTCTGCTCCAACCTATGCATTAAAATCCCCAACCACACAAAGAAGGTCATTTGATGGTACTTCTGATATCAATGACTGAAGAGCTTGGTAGAATGACTCCTCATCATTATCGTCTGCATTATTCATAGGAGCATAACATGCAATGATTGATATTTTCAGATGGGTGGTTACAAATCTTACAAGTATGCACCTTTCACTGACTGGCTTCCCTTCAATTAGTGCTTTGGTGGCCTGGTCAGACGGCATTATCCCAACTCCAGCCTGGTGCCGGGATTCATTTTCGCTGTAAATTAGTGAGTAAACATCTCCGTCACAGTTTTTGCTTTCATAAATCGTGTCTGTGGGCGGGCTGGGGTCGTCGTCAAATGGTATAGTGGGGTATCCGAGGCTATCATCAATGCTTCTTTTGCAATTTTGAGCTTTACGGGGATAGGTCACAAGCCAATCACCCAACTCTTCTCATTTTATGGACTTGTGACCGTCATGCTCCTCCGACCTCTGTCAGGCAAGGATTCTTGCAAGGTTAGTTGAAAAAACTTGTTTTTTTAAGTTTACTTAAAAAATGGTAATTTCTCACCATTTTTCAAATCATAACAGGAAGTCACTCAACCCCCCCCCCCCCCCTTGTAAAATTCCCAGTGGAAAGTACACCTATAAGACTTTCCTTCCCACTGAGTGCTAGTTTTCCTGCAATTTTTTGGGTCTTTTAAAATTGGCAATAGAACGTCTGATTTCTGTACTGTCTTTTGATTTAGTCAAACGTCTCTCTTACTAATTCCTGAAATTTTCAACTTAATTTCCTTAGCTGGTTCTGATATACTGTATTGCAGATAGGGGCGTTTCGAGGGGGAGGGGGCGCCCTCCAAATTTTTGGAATGCGGTATAATTTTCACCGAAGGCAAAGATTTCGGAATAAATTTTGCAAAATCGGCTGAAATTTAGTAAAATTCTTAATTTTTGCAGAAAATTTGGCATAAATCAGGTAGCGATTCGGTAAAATTTATGAAGATTGCCTCACTAATGAAATGAGCTTCGGAACTCTCCTGATTGCAGATACACTCTTTTGACAACATGGACGCATATAATGTCTTTTGATTTAGCGCAACATCTTTCTCAATATGCCCTAAGAGTTTCAAATTTTTACCCTTAGCCGTTCCTTAGGCACTGCAGATATGTTACTTTGATAACGTGGTTGTAGATGCGGCTTCAAATTTTGTTCAACATCCCCTTCAAAATTCGTTGGAAGTTTAAACTTTATACACTTAGCTATTCCTAGGATATCGCAAAAAAGTCTTTTTGACAGCCTGGATGCACATAGTGAGTTTTTATTTAGTTCAAAATCTCCTTCAAAGTTCTCTAAAAGATTCAAATTAATTTTCTTAGTCGTTCCCGTGCTTTTTTGCAGATACGCCGTTCTGACAACCTTAAGGAACATTGTGTGTTCGGATTTAGTCCAACATACCCATTAAGATTCTTTAAGACGTTCAATTCAATACCCTTAGCCAATCCTTAGATATTGTAGATAAGACCTTTTAACATCCTGGATGCACATAGTGTCTTTTTTAATGAGTTAAAAATGCCCCTCAACATTCCCTGCAAATTTCCTGTTAATACCATTAGCCTATATGGAGACCCGGGAAAAGAATACTCCCTATGAGAAACTTGCATAATTTTCAGCTCTTTACTTTCAATTTCTAATTGAAATAGCCCCCACTGACGTTTTTTAAAAACTTCCATTCGAACCACCCCGGGGAAGGAGTATAAATAATACATGGAAACATCTTACGTCTCTACATGCCGTACAGCTCATGAGAAGGTCCCATTCATGTTGTTATTGGGGGGGGGGGATTTGAATCTTCCCTGAACACTGAAAAAAGAATCTACGTCTATAATCATTGCTGATGAGAATATATCCTAAGCATTCTCCCATTTCTTGAGAAAACTATCGTTTATGATTAATAGAATAAATCTTCTATTTTTCTAGTTGTTTAATCATCAGTCCCTAATTTTCTCATTTCTAGGGAACATTTTCTCATTTTCTCATTTCTCATTTCTAGGGAACAAATATATTATTTATTTACGAATTATTTCATAATCCTTCTGTGTTCTTTGGAGTAATCAAGGAAAGAAGCTTCGACAATCGGATTGCTTTTTTTTTCTTTGCTAGGAGCTTGTAAGTGACATAAGAAGATATAATACAAAATATCAAAAATTTTGAGCTTCTGACTAGGGATCCAGAGAGATAGTGGAAATTTAATTTGTTTTGGCTTTGCATATTTATCAAACAGTTCATGGTAACGAAGGAGCCTGTGAAAATTTGCATTATTTTTTAAAAAGGGGGAAGCGACCCCAAAAGGTCAAGTGATTTTAGTGAAAATTACACCCTCATATTCATCATATCAGAGAACTCTACTGTAGAGGTTTCAACCTCCTATTTACAAAAAAAAGGTAAAATTTATATTTTTTCCAGAAGAAAGCCCACGGATATGTGTTTATTTGTTGTTGTTTTTTTGTTTTTTTTCCTCAGGAGTGATTATATCGAACCAATGGTCCTAGAAGATCGGGAGAAGGCTCTTTCAAGCGATTTAAAAATTGTTCATGAATAAATAACATACTAATATCTTATGAAGAAGAAAATTAAGGACCACTGAATATTTTAACGGAGAAACGATAAACGATTCACCTTATTAACATTTCTTGAGCATCAAAGATAATCAGAAGCAGGAAGGGGAATTGCCTGGAAGATACCTATGTTTGTTCTATTTAAATTATCATGTGACTTTATTTTACTTGTCTTAGGTTTGAATAAAGCTCTTCACTTTTCTTTGAAAAGTCCTTTTCATAGCTATTTTTAAAGATTTAGTTTACGAGAAAAATTAAGTGGTATATTTATCTATTTCAACAAAACTGTGGTAAGTCCAAGATCATTCATCTTGATGAGAAATATTTTTCCCGACATTTTCTACGATGACAGCTCTGTTGACAAGAACTTTTCCTACAAATGATATAACGATTTCTTATAAGAAAGAAGGCACTTAAGAGCCAGTGAATATTTTAACGGAAAAAGAAGAAATCATTTATCTCACTAATATTTCATTAGACAGTTCATGGTAACAAACTATAAGTAAGGAGCAATCCGGCTAAATAGTAACCGAAATAGTAACCGTACATGAAGTTTCATCAAGTTATGTCTTACCCATCAAAAGTTAGGACCCTTGGAAAATTTGCCTTATTTAAAAAAAAAGGGAAACATCCCCTAAAAATCACAGAATCTTATTTAAAATCACTCCTTCAGATTCCGTGTCCCCGCTACGGCCCCCCCCCCCCCACTGTTCAGTTTTCAAGCTCATATCTGCGAAAAAAGTTGAATTTTGCATTTTTTTTTTATCAAGAAGAAAGGTCACGGATACGTGAAATAAATAAAACAAATTTTTTCAACTGAAAGTAAGGAGCAACATTATTAAAACTTAGAACGAACAGAAAATATTATGTATATAAGGGAATTGCCTCTCCTGAATAGCTTGCTCTTACGCTACAGTTTTTTTTTTTTACTTTTAACTTTTAAGTTGTTTTTTTTATGATTATAACGGAATAGCCTTTGTGATTCAGGAGTCATTCTTAAATATCTGGAACAAAAATTAAACTCGAGTTATTATAATGTTTAAAAAAAAATTTATTAGTTAAAAAAATTAAAATTAATATGTAAATTTACTTTAATTATTCATATATGGTGAGCCAAATTCAAAGCCTGCATTAATTTAAAAACGTTA